>VDFB02192450.1:0-10367 GCA_007258455.2 Sequoia sempervirens | reverse complement strand
ATCATAAGTTTATGCTTTGGCAATAATTTTCTTTTAAGTCATCTTAAATCCTCCTATGTCTAATTACTAGGATACTTTTGGTATGTTTTAAGGTAGGATGATTGATGAAAGAGCCCAAAGAGCCTTTCTCCTTGGTATCCAAGTACACATAGCAACAGTCTTCTCTTATACCGTTGGACATGATTTAAAGAACTTAGCTAGGAATTATTCATTTAACCTAAGGTTTTCTCATAATGCCATCATTGTAAAAGTATGATCAAATTCTTCTATTATGAAGAATTGGTCTATGTGCCTCTAGTAATCACTATAAATGCTTGTAAGGATAAAATGACTAATTGCATCAGGTAGGAGAGAATCAACTTTGAGTTCTTCAAAGATTATATTCCTCTATTCATAATTTTTAAGGGTTGTGTGTGGACGAGGTTATCACTACCAAGAAGGGAGGATACCTTTCCTTATGGTATGGTTCAAAAAAATTTCTTTGTGTTCCATTTTTGTCTCTGCCTTTATGTCTCTGCCCATCTATGGTGTTTGGGAAAAGCCTAAGGTTGGGGTTTTACCTTTATCTTCATGTAAAACCCTAGTGTTTATCTTACGCCTTGGGTGGGATCTTTTGGGCCGTTAATTTTTGGGGAGGGTTTTAAAACAACTTAAGCCCCATCGCTTCATCTAGGTTGGGCTCCTTTTATTTATCATTTTATTTTCTTTGCCTAACTTTATTATTTCCTAAGTCTTGGATGGTCTTGTGATCCCTCGTTTAAAAAACAACTTATGTCATTGTTTATCATCGGCCTAGTGATGTACCCTTGTTATTTTAATAAATATTTTATATTTTGTAGAGGGACAAGTTTGCGTGACCGTAGATCAATTATCATTTGATCTTCGTCGTTCCCCACCATCCCGTGATGACCCCACCACACTATTTTGGTTGATCGCGATATCACAGGTGAGCGCCACGTGTCTCATTTAATGAAGCTGAAGAGATGATAGAAATACTTTGATACTTTTATCTAGTTTTCATACATCATGTAGCGGGTTACTAAAGCATTTATGAGATGCACGTGTTTCAAATTAATAGATATTTTATAATCTTGGTAGGAAAGGTGCTTGATGGTTAATGACAAAGTTGGCAATTGTGTTGAATGAATAGGATTACCGATGGTTGAGATCCACGGTTGCCTGCCATAGCGTGATCAAAAGTTGCGAGGTCTTTATCGATCGCAATAGCATGGGCAAGCACCACATGGATTTCCTTGGCAACACAGTATGGTGGGCCCTTATTGCCATGATGGAGATTGTGTCAGTTTGTTTTGAAGGTAGTCGTTCAATCATTTGACCAAAGTTAAGGATCAACGGCTAGTATTTGAATCTGCATCAAATGCAATTACAAGGTTCTATTATGTAATTTCATATTTCTGTTTAGCCCTCCTAGAGAACTAAAAACTCAAGATTACAGCTACCCTCCTAGAGAACTAAGTGTTGAAGAGAGCCAAGATACAAACACCAGATAGATGGCATATAGGTCATTTGTAGCAGACAATGAATTTTGATATACAGAGACTCAGATGCATGTATTTTGATGAAGTAAATGAAGATATCTAAGTTGCGGATTAAGATTTTGGTATCAGTTATTTGTTAAATTTATGCAGTTATTTGATTGTCTCCATTCTGATGCTTCTCTATTATTTAAATTGATATAACAATTTTATACTCAGTTTATCATTGTACATTTGCTATATATGTGTGATCTGGTTATTCGGTTCTCTAAAGTAGGGATTAAAATCTTTTAATCAATCACAGCAATTGTGAAGTGTTACTTAGATTAATAAGAAGAATCACATAAATAGAATTTCCATTCTATCTCAAGAAGAGTTTTTCAATTATTCACTTGCGCGTTTACACAAGTTGTAAACAATTTTTGTGCCTGACAGTTTCAATTCTTGCCATTATTGAAATCCACATTTGCAGATATTTATTAGACTCCATATACCCAATAAGGCACTAGTTTCCCCTTGTATTCTTTTATAATTTTCATTATTCTTATTTATTTTACACTTACATTTACAAATACACATACATATGCATTTACTATTTTCATTTATTTCTCATGCAGTTTAATAGTTTGATCCATTTCATATTATATGTGTTGAAGACTTTAGAATTTCAATTACATTAATTTATGGATATGTTGTATCTATAACACTACAAAACCATATGCTCTTTGCATTTACACTTGCATTTAGAAATACAAATTTATATACATAGATATAGATTTCTTTAATGATATGTTGCATTTATTGTTCTAGAGAGCATCCAGTAATTGCATTTACATTGACATTTAAAAATCGCACATATATATGTGTGTGTGTGTGTGTGTGTGTGTATTTATATCATTTATATTTAGTGTTCAAAAACAACCCATTAGGTTTGCACATGGATAAAAATTCATAAAATCATATATCTCATACATATTTTGTTGAAACCTAGGCTTGAACCTCTCATTTCACATGCTTTCATAAAACTCTTGAGGACAATGTACCAGCCCTTTATTTCTCATCCTAATTTCCCATTCATGAATCTACAATTACAATAGTATCCATGGGGCCTCTTACACAAGCTACAATAATCACAAAAAGTGTAAGAGCCCCTTTATATCATGTTTGGACTACAAAACCCTCAAAAATAGGGTAACTGGGCTATATGCAAAGAAGTGAAGCTTTCTAACTCAAATAAACACCTTAAGCCCTCAAATCAGATTCAAATCAAAGCTAACACATATCTTCATGACCTAGAATTGATTTCACATCAAAATATGGCTTCATGTGACCATACAGTGTTGCATAAAAGGAAAAATACAGAAATTTGGAAGAAAAACACAGATTTTTGAATGTCAAGAGCTTGTATTTTAAATCCTCAACCATCAACAACCATTACAATGATCACTTTACACCTTTTAAAGGCCTTTACACTTCAACCACTGAACAACCACCTCTATAACTGAATTTTTAATTTTTTATAATCACATGAAACATAAAACACACTAATTTCAAGGTTGTTAACATCACTATTGAAATTTTTTAATTTTTTTGACCTTTCAAACATTAAAAAGTACATCATTAAATTAATTATGTAATGGCATAAAAATTAAAAACATCATGAATTAATTATGTAACCACATAAGTCAAATATAATTCTATCAAGAAATTAATATCAAATAGATAATATAATCGCATAACTCATACATTTCAATGTCATTGATCTTCTTCTTCATCCAACTCTTTGTCTGTATCATCCGATCCAGATTCAACATTGTAAGGATTGGTCATATGTATCATCATCATCATCAATATCGGTTTTGATAATGTCATCATCCACACAGATATCATCTTCATGAACATTAACTCCTACATCATCATGATCTAGTTCCTCCTCTTCGACATCTTTGTCAAGGACATCATCAACTAACTGTCGGTCCTAATCATCATCTACATCATCTTCTAGTTCTTCGGTATCTTCTTCTTCCACCACATTATACTTTATCGGACTTCCTCTTGGATCATGTCTAACAACAAATGACTAACCTGATTTACCTGGAACCTCTAAGTAAAATACCTGCTCACATTGGCTTGGAAGAACATAGGGCTCATTTCCAGCTCACTCAATCGACCTTGTATTAACCATGGTAAATCCATTATCATGTTCAATAACAGTTCTCTCGGGATCATTTTCATTCAATAGTAGCCTATACCATAGGATGACAAACATAATTAATCTGAAGGACTTAAAGTCACACTCAAGTATATCATCCAAAATCCCATAGTCTTGATTTTCTAAGACTTTTGGATGTATGTCACTTCTAGATGAAACATTAGTCACCTAAAAGACTGCAGTTATACCAGAATCACAAGTTTTCTTCATGTCATCCAATATTTTGATTCAAAATTTACAACTACTGCACCACATAACCTTGTGGTATTTCACCTGCAATATGTCAAACATGTAAAAATTATTGCAATATCGTCAGTTGATAAACATATTTATTCTTGGCCAAATGTATGCAAAGTAAATAATCTCAACATATATATACATCAATATAATTTAAAATAATTAAATAATATGGGTGATTAATATATTTATGCGTACCTGTTTATCTCTTAAACCATATGCTAAATCAATTTCCCTTTGTGTAACATTAGAATCTCCATTACGATGAGCTTTTTTAACTAATGAAGCCACACCTTCCCATCTTAATGCGCGACCAGATTGTTGACATCGTTCAATCCATACTGTCATCCAATCAAGATTGTTTGCGATGTACAAATTTAGTGCATCCCACTCTTGACCAACTATATCAAAAAAATTTGAAATTCACAAATGATGTATAATTAGTTAAATACCATAGTATACGACCTTAATTTATAATTGATGTATATTGAAGATTAAAAATTAAATAAGTAAAATATACATAAAAACCATATGTAAAATGTATTACAATTAATCTCCATGACTATCTTATAATTACCTCTCACTTTCCTCAATCTACCTTTCCCCATCAGGTACTCCCCTTCGAATTTGTTAATGGAGTTGGGATCCCAAATGCGATCTACATGGATCTTTGCTGCAAACTTAGGAAGATATTCACTAATGTACACCATGGTCTAGTATACCATATATCCCTCCACCATACAACCTCAGGATGTGCTCTTTGTCTAACCAAAGCCTTCACAAATTTCAAGTGCCTCTCAACCATCCACATTGACCTTGTGTGTATAGGTCCACACAATTCAATTTCCTCAACTTGGTGTATGAGGTAGTGTTCTTGTGCATTGAAAATGTCGAAGGTAGACACTTTTTTCATTTCCACACATTAGACTAAGAATTTTTCTCTTCCAATAATTTATATCTTCTTTATGGATTTCTTTAGATGACAGCCATCTACAAGTGATTCAAGGCACAAATATATTAATGAGATTTAACAAAAATATATAGTATATTACATAACAAGTAAAACAAATGGAAATTATAACATGTATACAACGAATTGAACAAATATCGCTACTTACCTCATGTATTTTTCAAGATCATATATAGCTTGTTTGACATTTTTTTCGAAGTTGTCTGGGAGAGATAGAGGTAGAACGTATTGCAACAATTATAAAATGATATTTTCATTATTTTTTTTAAAAGTATTAAACATAATACACTGAAAAGTGCATGCATTTTACAAGTGTATATAATATACCAGAATAATTACCTTAATTAAGGTATGCCAATCATACGTTTTCATCCCTAACCCAAATTCACCTTTCTTTGTTATTATATTGTTTATGTTCGCAGCAAATCCTATGAGAAATCAAATTTTTCGTATGAATTATTTTATAGCATTGCTTTGCTACTTTGTTGATAACCAAGGAAGGGCACTTATATTAATTTTGTCTCCATTTCTATTTAATTGAATGAAATTTTTCATTGCATGATTGGCTTCCTGAATATCACTACAAATTTTGACAATTTTTCTTTGTCATGCCTTCCATCCAATATTTTCCATAATATTTCTGTTATATTCTTTCTCATATGTATTGTATCAAACAAATGCACAATTTGTAGATGCTCATAGTAGGGAAACCTACTAAATTGACTGGGATAACTTTTTAGTCCCTGTGGAAGCCAACCATTAATGCCTTGATGACCTTCATGAAGCATATAAGTTAAACAAATTAACAACTAAAATCATTGTCAATTACAGTATGAGTAAACACAACACAATTTAAAAATATAAATTCAAAACATATCATATATGATAGATAAACAATTTGATCTGATGTATAAACTTGATGATTAATTCTATTATATTCCAACTTCCATAGGTGAGGTGTCAATCTTCGTGGTTTTGATGTAGTCTCTTCTTTCCCATTGAAAAGATGTTTTTCAGAAGTTCGATACTTATGATTTCTATGGAGGAAGTTCCTATACTAATCAAACACCTGCTTTCCTAAACTTGTTGAATGATGAGATTTCATCTTTGGACCACAAATTGGACATGCGAATTTTCCCTTTGTTTGAAGACCTATAAGATCATATATAATTGGATTAAATATGTCAATTTTTATAATTATATATAATGAATAGATTATTTTAAAAACATGCATGATATCTACTTCATCAAATTAAATATTCTTAAAATGCAGTCGAACGTTATAACATACCATAAAAATGTGTTAGCCCTGGGGCATCATGAATTTTCCATACAAGCATTGAGTGGAATTGAAATTGTCTTTGTCCTATTGGTCTAGAGATGTCATACATAGTGACACCATTCCATAACTTTAGTAACTCGTCAATAAGAGGCTCGATATATACATTTATATCTTTAACTTGGTACTTACCTAGTTGAATGAACATAAACATTACATAATTATTATAACCATTTTACTGCAATATATATAAATTAATGTACATGACTATTGAATGAAAAAAATATAAGTCATTATGCAACAAATAAGATAAATGAGATGCTACTACGTTAAAGAAAATTGATGTAAACAAATACCTGGAACAATCATTGACAACATTATGTGCTCCATCTTTATTGACATCCATGGACGAATGTTATTGTTGATAACAAAAATAAGCCACACCGAGTAAATAGATCTCAGCTCTCCAAATGGATTGACACCATCCGCTCCCAATGAAAGCCTGAGATTATGAGGTTCTTCTTTAAAGTGTGGCCATTTGTCCTCCATGTCCCTAAATGCAGAACCATCTGCAGGCATTCGAAGAATGTTATCTCCACTTCTATTCCATGCATGGTAATCCATAAATTGTGCTAAGCTTTCACACCTAAATAATCGTTGCATACGTGGAATAATGGGAATATAACGAAGAACCTTGCGAGGCACTTTTTTTGTTAGTTGATCTGTTCAATATCTATTGATATGACATTCCTGGCATTCTGTTGCAAATTCATGTTGTTTATGATATATAATATGATTATTGGGACATGCATCTATTTTTTGATACTCCATTCCGATATCTTTCATAATGCCAGATAAATATCGATATGAGTGAGGTAAAATATTTGATGGTGGTAACAAAAATTCACCAAACAATCTACAACAAAAAATAATTTGTTAATATAAAGAGTTATTAATGGTACATATTTCATCCTTTATTTACTAGTGATGAACTAACAACAATTAAAATAGATGAAAAAAGATGACATATATGACATACCTTTAACATTCGTGAGATTGCTATGTTTGATAAACCATTCATAACCTTCAAGTTCAATAGCAACAATACAACAGAGAGAAGAGTTGTTTGGGAGCCATCATAAAGGGGCTCATATGCCTTCTCAAGTACAGGTAAAACATGAACATCATCAAAGTCATCTTGATCATCATGATCAACTCTAGCACTAAATGTGTCATGGATCAATGTATTTGTACCATCATCTTCAACTGTGTTTTCTGGTGCATGATCATCTTCTTCCATAGGATCATTAACTTCATCTTCGATATTCACAGCTCCACGTTTGTACGCTTGCAAAAACACATTCTCTGGGCCGTGATAATCCATATCATGTGCCCTAGGGTTCTCCACCTTTATAATAATGATATACACAAATAAACTATGATCATGATCAAGTGACTATATATATATAAAATGTTAAAATAATATAAACATTTACAAATTCAATCAATATAAACGCATATAATGAACAACTTACCAATGGACGATAACCATGCCCCCCTTCAACATGACCATGCTGCCTACAATGTTTCTCAGTTGTTGTGATTAAAATTTGTCTAGTCTTTAAGCCCTTGCAATTATTGCAAGGACAATAACATTTCCCATCACCCTTTCTTTTCAATCTAGCCCACAATCTATCAAGTGTCTCTTCATTTTGTTCTAGATTAATATTATCTAACATGATTTTTCTTTAAAAAATATCAATCTCACACTCCAATGAATTTTATTCATAGACAGGTAACATAATCTAATAATTCTCATATTTTACACCAAAAAAATTTGGCATGCAACCACCCCTACAAAAGAGAAGATAGTCTGAAGTTAATGAGCCCAAAAAACACTTTTAAATGCTAATTCCAAAACTTATTAAATTCTGATTTTACTATGATTTCCAACCTTTAAGACTCCTAAAATCATAATATTGAACTTGATCGCAAACATCCTACAACGATGGAGGTAGTGAGCTAGTAAGAGCAAGTGACCCATTCCTAAGGAGAAACAAGTCGGAATCATCATTGCTAATGTCAATACGGGTGCAATGTGTCACTTCTTATGATGAGCTTATCCCTAGGGCCCTCAACATTGAGAGAGCCCTAATCACACAAGGAAGCACACACTAGTAGAATTTGGCAAATAAATGACTAGGTGACAAACTTTTAGTCACAACAACTAAAAATGACTAAATTTTGCTCACTTTTTGCAACTCAGCTATAAATGAATAAATAAATTACTAGTTTGGTCGTTGATTAAAAATTATTTAGTCACACAAATAAAAATGGCTAAATAGTTAGACATTTATTTAGTCACAATTCATTTGAATTAATCATTTAAGGAATCAAGAATATAGCCCACCAAAATACTCTAAAACTTTAATAAACATACCCTAAAACTTTTGTCAAAATGTTATTTTCAGGTGTAGCCCACCAAAATGGAGTTTTCATTTTAATAAACATAATCTAAAACCTTCGTCAAAACATTATTTTCAAGGATAGACCGCCAAAATGGAGAAGTGTTTCAGTAAAGAATGATAGAGAACGGTGAGGAGATGTGCATGAAAGGAGGCATAGGATTCATTGCTACTTATCTCATTCCTGCTCTGTTCAACAAATCTTACATTGTTCCTGCTACTATTTGTAATCTAGGTATTTACTTGACATATATTTGTATAATATCAAATTCCTTCAGAGGATTTTGAAGTATCAATATATCCTACATAGGGTTCAGAATGATTTCTTTTAATTGAAAAAATAAATAAATGATGTATTTCCCTATAATTAGATAATGTGGAGATCTCCTAAATTTTCCCTAGCACACTATCCTCTTTGGCACTGTATTCATTACTCCAGCTACTAGAGTTTTTCATGTGACATCTTTAATATCTTCATGACCATGGCTTTTAAATAGATCTCAATCTTTGCTTTAATCCTTTTCATGGTAACCCTTGAGTTCCATAATCCACCTTCAATCTCTTCTAAGAAAGTTGTCTTAAGCTAGACTACATAGTATGCATAATATAAAGTAAAGTCCTTCATACCTACTTATTGTTCCAAAACCACCACTAACGCCTTGCTTAAAAGTTATTCCATAAGCACAATAGCATGTTTTAAAATCATGGTTGCCGCTGATTGACCATTAAGCCCTACCACTTTCATCAAGTATTACAATGAGATTTTTCTTCTAAAACTCAAGGAATTATGCAAAGATAAATGCTTGTGGAATTGTTTGTTGTGTATGATTTGATTTTTCTTGCCACATTTAATACTTTTCTAACTCTTTAAGACCGGTATTGCACCCTTAGCTGCAATCTCAAACATCTCACTCCACTATCACTTGAAGATTCCTTTCATGAGCATCCTTCTATAAAATCAAACTATATTCTATAGACGCTTCTACTTACTACGTGGAGACTCCATTGTTTCATGGTATTGTAGGATCTTAAGATCTTCAACCTTATTGACACTATCACTTCATAACCACAAGGTATTATTCACTCTTTCTCCCATCTTTGATGAGTCTCAAAAATGATCAGTCAAACATGCAATCCACTACCTCCATATACAATGGCTAAGAAGAAACATTGAACCTAAGGATACCACTGCTACTCTATTTGGATGTCATTCCTGATTGCATTTTCTGTTCAACACTACCAAAAGCATTTGAAATACCCTTAAGGTCAACAAGGGGTAAGGAAACTCACTGTTAAAATCTCCACTTTACTATTCAAGGTTTGAGCTTTATTATCTTGTCACTACTTAGCCTGTTTTTGACTGTCACATCTCAAGTGACTGTCATTCTTCTACCGTAGATTGCATTTACAAATGTCACCAAGCTACATAGTGTAAGCTTGTTATTGGCTACAATCTTTAGATTGCAAGATTTTGTTATTAGCTACAATGTCTCAATCTTTTCTCGGGTATTAAAAATTCCTCACCAATCCACTAGATTTGTTATGGAGGCCTAGGGTTTGTACCCCAATCATGCTCTTACTAATTCTTATATTGGTATTAAAAAACAACCTTAAATCTTGGGTTAGAAAATTAGTTATCTTGACAAAGTTGTGGTATGATCTTGGATTATATCCTAGAGAGTGTGGGAAGCTTCTGTTTGATCATTAA
>VDFB02192448.1:0-10016 GCA_007258455.2 Sequoia sempervirens | reverse complement strand
TAAAGTCAATAACAGGAAGATCCTACGCTCTCATGTAAATAAGGGTTAGAATTCTAGTAATTTTCAAGGGTATCTATACAGTCATATAAATTGCAACAATGTCTAATTTTCTAGCTCCCCGATCCACGGGTCTGAAGCATAATATCCTCTGTAATAATTTTTGTCACAATATATTTATTTTGAGAGAGACGGCCCTAACCTCTCGCTTGACTTACTAGAATAAAAAAAAAAAAAAAAAATCTCAAACAATTTTACTAAATCCACATTCTCTTCTCCATGCATTTTCCCAACCTGAAAACAAATTCGAAAAATTAATGCGAATTGCGAAATCTTCTTAACATACCAGAATTTAAACTCGGGGAGGCGTCGAATGAAGGGCTTGAACTCATCAGAGCCCTTAGTGGGGAGAGCTGGGCCCTCCATCTCGGGATCGGCCTGCGGCGACAGAAACCCTATCAATAAATTCAATATATAAATTCCCAGGCCATACGAGACGATGTAAAACCCCTGCAAGTAATACACCCTCACAACATAGATGGCCACCAGAAGAAGCAGCCCCAGCCATCTGCCTGTGTAATGAGGAGTCGATTTGTCAAGATAATACTGAAACCTTTGAGAAACACTACTGCTCCATCTCGCTATGGCCGGCGAAGGGCCCTCGGTGAAATCTACGTCCATTCGACCGGGGGCTCGGGGACGGCCTTATTGCATATAAGTGTGCAATATATCTTGTGTGTATATATCAGATCCAGCCTTGTTTAGTCCTAATTACTGCATACACTGCAGTCTTTCCGGCGATTCCGGCCGTCGGAGCAAACGTTTAAGGCGTGGTATTGTTGTTGCAGTGGCGCCGGAATCATGGAAGGAAAGAGAAAGTAGCGTGTGGGTTTTTGTATAGGGAGACCCTGGAAACCAGGTTATGAACACGGCGGTTTTGAGAAAGCGGTTTTAGAATATCTCTAATCGATACCTTCAATGAGGAGAAGGGGCACGTGAAATACAAATGAAGGTGTACAAAGTTCGATGGTGTCAATAATTATTTGGCTGGTCTTTGTCAATATATGAATAGAAAATTTGAGGTTATAGAGTATTGGAGGAAATTTATAGTTTTTTATTTATTTAGAATATTATTTATCATTAGATGTATTAGATTTTTAGAATATATATATTTGTATCTATTTGGGAAGAAATTTATGGGAATATCTTGAGGTTGGTTTTTAGTTCAACCATTATTGATTTTTTTTTTGGGTATGTGATGATTTTTCTTTATTATTTAAGTTTTGGTAGGAGCTTTCTATTTAAATTAAAATGTTATTTTATATGAATGATTCTTGTTATTATAAGAATGTGTTGTAATATATGATTGTTTTCATGGGTACTTGCCCTTAAGTACTATTGCAATAAGTTCTTTAATTTATTTTGTTAATTAGTTATTAATAAGTTGGTTTTGAATCAATTAAAAATTAGAATTTTATGTTTTTCAAAAGTAATTTTATTTTTTTAAAGTGAACATGTTAAATACTTAACTTTAAAAATTGTAAAAAGAAGTTTGGCGTGTTATGGGCGAGTTTGTAAGGAAAGTAAGGTAAACTATTTTTTTTAAATATTTTTTTGTTTTTTGTTTTATAAAATCATTTCATTAAATCTTTCTAAAATAAATAAATGTTACTTGTTTTTACATTTTTTTTAAGAATGATTTTTTTAATGTATGTAGGAAGAGGTACTAGTAGTTGTGCGGGGAGAGGGTCCAATAGTCATGTAGTCAATTGTGATTATAATACCTAGTCTTGTCATATATTTATACTATATATTGTAAATAAATAGTCCAAATATAAATTAAAAAATAACCAAAATGTTGATCAAAAGTGGACCCATACTTGAACATATGAGAACCTTTGAATGTTATATAAAACAAACATAAATACATTCATGAAAAGTGAAATAAGTATTTTTTTTGTCTCAAATAAAATATCATAACTATCCACTATGAGTGTCATTGTGAAAAAATATTGTTTTTATGTGTACAACTATCGGGATAGCAATGTACAGGGTTTGTGTTCTTATGTGTACAATTTTTGGGGTAGCTCTGAATAAGAGCCTTGGATTTGATGGAATCTCAATTGTGTTCTACTAAATCATGCGACAGCATATCAAGGAAGATTTTTTTCTTGTCTACTTAGAATCCTTAAAACATGGTTCATTAGGGCCTGAGATTAATAAAGGTTTAAACTTCTCCCAAAAGGGAAGAATATGGATTTTGTTTCAGGATGGCGACCTATTACTTTACTTAACACCTCCTACAAAATCATTGCTAAGGCCTTAGCTGCAAGAATTAAACCAATAGCAAAAATTATTGTTTGGTTTGAACAAACTGATTTCTTAGAAGGTAGATATATTTTTGATAACTTAATTTTGGCCTAGGAAACTTGTGAATGGGCACAACAGATAGAGAAAAATTGAAACGAAACTAATTTCCAAATTTAAAATGCAATGATTTAAATTGTTTCCACAAATTAATTCCAAAACTTTTTATGCACAAATTTTAATATAATATTTAAAGTTTGAGTAAAGACTTTGAAATTAAATGCAATAAATTATTAATTCAATAAACTCAAAGATTTGAAACAATTTTTATTGCTCAGATAATTTATCAACATTAATACTTATCTTTGAAATGTGCAGAAGTAACCCCCAACTATTGCTGGAATGGTCCTTGGTTCAGCCTCTTCCGTCTGTGAGCAGTCTGGGAGGAAAGCGGACTTGGTTGCTCTACATGAGTGTTGGTTCCACTGGAACAATGCTCAACACTCGTGCCACAAAACCATGCCCTGGCTAGGACCGTCCTGAGTGCACGCACTTGTACCCCAGGTTGGACACCCACTGTAGGAGTTCCCCTTCTCTGTCCTACTCACAGCCTGCTAACCTTGAAACCTTATTCCCGCAATGTGCTCCACTTGATTTTCCTCTTTTTTTTCCTCTCTCCCCCAATAATATAGTTTTCACGGGTTTTATACAACACAAAGGGTAGTTCCAACCGACACACCCTTTTACAAATAATAATTACATCCCGTGAAAACTCTAATTATTATTTTATTACATTTTCTTTCAGGAACGATTACATTAGTTCTTATATTTATTTACTTATTTACTTATTTACTTTTATTCTATTTTCTTTTTCTTTTTCTTCCATGGGAAAAAAGTCTCATAACAATTCTCCCCCTATTGTTTAGTTGCTGCCCTCAGTAGCTTGATGATTTTCTGCATCACACATACATATGAATAAAATAGCCTTTAGTTAAACAAATGAGGATATTGGTCTTTAATAAAATCAAAATTTTCCCAAGTAGCACTATCATTATCACAATGACTCCATTTAATTTTTACTTCATTTATAACTTTATTTCTCAATATTCTAGATCTTTTTTCAATTATTTGTTCTGGTTCAACCTTAAATTCACAAGAAGGTTCAATAGAAATAGTTTTCCAATCAATAACATGATTTTCATTGTATATATATTTCTTAAGTAAACTTACATGAAATACATTATGGATTTGCAATTGAGGGGGTAAAGCAAGTTTATAAGCAACATCCCCTAATCTTTCTAATATTTCAAAAGGTCCACAAAAACGAGGAGCTATCTTAGAATATTTACCCAGTTTTAACGAACTCCTTTTTGGTTTGACTCTAAGAAAAACATGTTCACCAACCTCAAAATCTCGAGTAGACCTCTTAGAATCTGCCCAACTTTTATACCTATCTTGGGCAGCCTTCATATTTTTTTTGGCTTTATTAATAATGGCTTCCATCTCTAACAAGTTTTCATTCTCATACCAAACCTTATGGATAGGATCAAACCATGAAATGGGTGTATTACAATTTCAGCCATAAACAGCTTCAAAAGGTGACATCTTAATGGTGGAATGATATCCTTGATTGTATGCAAACTCTACCAAGTGTAAATAGTCTTCCCATGACCCAAGTTTATCCATGGTATACATTCACAACATGTCTTCTAAGATTCTATTAACCCTTTCTGTTTGGCCATCCGACTCAGGATGATAGGCAGTACTAAAATTTAAATGAGTACCAAGTTCTACAAATAGAGATTTCCAAAAGGAGGAGGTAAACCTAGGATCTCGATCTGAAATAATGTTCTTTGGAATACCATGTAACCTAACAATTTCTTTGACAAAAATATGGGCAATATTAGAAGCAGAGGATTTTATTTTGATAGGTATGAAATGTGCCATCTTGGTTAATCTATCCACCACTACAAAAATAGAGTCATGTCCTTTACGTGTTCGAGGTAATCCAATAATGAAGTCCATACTAATTGACTCCCATTTCCAAGTCGGAATAGACAAGGGTTGCAAGAGGCCTGGAGTTTTACATTGTTCCGCTTTTACCTTTTGACAAGTTAAACATTGTTGAACATAAGTACGGATTTCAGTCTTCATTTGAGGCCAAAAGTAGTTTATTTTGATTGAGAGATAGGTCTTCTGGAATCTAGGGTGTCCGGCTATTGGGATATCATGAGAGTCTTTCAGTATTTGAGATTTAAGGTTAGTTATATTGGGAATGCACAACCTTCCTTTGTAATAAAGGAGACCATTGTTACTCAACAAATAAGATTCTAATCGATCTTTCAAATGGACATTAGAGGAGGGGTTTTGGAGGCCTTCATAAATGGATTGAAAGTAGTCATCAATAGGTAACTTGGATTTTATATCTTGTTCAAATTGGCTTCTCTCAAGGGTCAAGGCATTAACACATAATCATCTTTGACTTAAGGCATCTGCCACTACATTTTCTTTTCCAGGAACATATTGGATGGTGAAATCATATTCAGTTAAGAGTTCCATCCATCTTCTTTGTCTCATATTAAGGTGAGGTTGAGTAAAGATGTGTTGGAGACTACGATGGTCAGTTTTTAATATAAACTTATTCCCTAATAAATAATGGCGCCAAACCTTTAAAGCATGGACAATTCCTAGTAATTCAAGATCATGGATTGGATAATTTCTTTCAGTAGGTAACAACTTTCTAGATTCATAACACACCACTTGGTTATCTTGCATTAGAACACCGCCAATACCTGTGCCGCATGCATCAGTGATCACAACAAAAGGCTTACTAAAATTAGGAATACAAAGGATAGGTGCAGATGTTAATAAAGTCTTTAGTGTGTGGAAAGCTTTATCACATTCTGGAGTCCAATTATAGCTTTGTTCTTTCTTTCTTAGATCGGTCAAAGGTGAAGCTATCTTGGAATAATTCTTAACAAAACGACAGTAAAACCCAGATAATCCTAGGAAACTTTTAACTTCATGTGCATCCTTTGGGATAGGCCAATCTTGAATTGCCTTAATTTTAGTAGGGTCGGGTGAAATACCTTTTTCAGAAATAACATGTCCTAAGTAAGATACTTCTGATTTGAAGAATTCACACTTGCTAAGTTTGGCATATAACTTATTCTTTCGCAAGGTTTCTAGTACCATTTTGAGATGTTTTTCATGTTCTTTTTCATTTTTTGAGTATATCAAGATATCATCTAGGAAAATGATTACAAACACATCCAAAAATGGGCGAAAGATATCGTGCATTAAGGTCATAAAAGTTGCAGGTGCGTTAGTTAAACCAAAAGGCATAACTACAAATTCATAATGACCATATCGTGTTCGAAAGGCAGTTTTGGAAATGTCAGATTCTTTAATACGAATTTGATGGTATCCTGATCGTAAATCAATTTTGGAAAAACATTTAGCACCATGTAATTGATCTAGGAGATCATCAATTCGAGGTAAGGGATACTTATTTTTTATGGTTAATTTATTAAGTTGTCGATAATCTATACATAACCTCATGGTGTCATCTTTCTTTTTGACAAATAATGCTGGTGCACCCCAAGGAGAGACACTTGGTCTTATTTTTCCTTCCTTAAGTAATTGTGTCAACTAAATTTTTAGTTTTGTTAATTCAGGGATAGATTGACAATAGGGAGCTCTAGAGACTGGTTCTACTCTGGGAACTAAATCAATTGCATGTTCTACAAATCTTTTTGGGGGTAGACTATCTAAATCTTCAGGAAAAACATCTTTGAATTCTTGCACTACAGGTTTGATATTGATGTCTAACTTGAATTTATCACCTGTTTGAAAAATCATAGCACAAAATATCTTACAATTTTTCCTAGCACTACGCTTGATTTGCATAGCTGAAATGGTTTTAATGTGAAGAGGTTTTTCTCCCCCTGTAAAATTTGACATGTCCCCATGTTAGAGTTTATGATGACTTGTTTGTTTTCACAACCAAGGAGGGCATTATTTCTTTCCAACCAACTCATACCTAGAATGGCATCATATTTACCAAGATTCAATACATGAAAATGATCACATGTTACAAAGTTATCTAACTCAAATTCTAAGTTTTCAATAAGCATACCAGTTTGTTTTACTATTCTACCATCTGCCATTTCCACCGCTAAGGGCTCAATTAACTTAGATGCAATTTTTAGTTTAGAGACAACTTTAGGAGAGATAAAATTATGACTACTACCAGAATCAACAAGAAAGATAATGGGATGACCATGTATGAATCCTTTAATTTCAATTAAGGAAGGTTGAAAATGCACCATACCTACATCAATGGCTGCATAAATCTTCATGTTGGGTTGTGGAGTAGAGGTAGTGGTGCCCTTGTTTTTGGGTTTATAGTCTTCTTGTTTGCGAGGACAACAACATTGGTAATGGTTCTCACCACAAGTCCAACATTTTATTTCAAGAGGTGTTGGTTTATTTTGGTTGGGTCTATCCATCTTGGTGAATCGACAATGGACTTTCTTTTGACCAAATTCATTATGCTTTCTTTTACGCTTTTCCCTGGCTTGCCTTGAAATTTGATCAAGTGTTTCAAACTTTTTTGCAATTTGGGCTACTTCATCTACTGAGGTGGGTTTACCACACCACACATTAGCTTGGTATGCATGTCTTAAACCATTTATGAATCGAACCACTCGATCATGTCCTTCAATGAATGGTACAAATCTATTGAGCCTTTCAAAATCTTGTTTGTATTCATTTACTGATTGGCCTTGTTGTTTTAATTCAAAGAACTCTGTTCTCTTTTCTTGTATGAAGAAATCGGAAAGGTATTTTTGTGAAAACAATTGTTTAAATTGTGACCATTTCACTTTGTTGGCTTTTAGTTTTTGAGATCGAATTATATCTTGCCACCAATTCAAGGCACTATTTTTAAGTTGATACGTGGCAATCCGAGTCCTACTATAACTACTAGTACTTTGCAATTCGAAGTATCTTTCTAAGTTGGTTAGCCATTGTTCTGCTTCCTCTCCAGTGCTAGTATTGCCACTATACTCTGGTAATTTAATCTTTCGAGCAAAGTTGTCTAATTCTTTTTGTGTTTGTTTACTGTTATCATCTTGAGAGGATTCAAATTCGGAAGTGTGAGAAGTGCTATCACTGGAAGTTGAGTCTTCCTCTGATGATATTGGTTGTTTCATGGATTTTTTTGATTTACTTTTGCTTCTTTTCCTACTTGTCTTTGAACTCTTCTTGCTTTCTAATAGTTCTACATTGTTTAGTCCTTTTTGTTCTAGTGCTTCTTGCCTAAGTTGTTGTACTTGGGCAGCTAATGTAGCAACTTCTTGCATTAATGCTTGGTTGGTCCTCTCCAAATTCTCATAAGCTTTTTGGTTGCTCTCAGATGTCATTGTGGTAGGTCAATCTGTTTATGTAAAGGAGTTAAATCAATATTGATTGTTTTAAAAGTTGTTTTTTCTTTTTTTTTTCTTTTTTAAATTTGCAAAAGAAAACTCAAAAGATAAAAGGGTGAAACTAAGGTTTCAAAATGTGAATCAATTTAGAGGGTTAAATTTGTTGCCAATATAATATGTAAAAATTTAGCACAGAAGTCCCATGCAATGTAAAACCAATTTTAGTATGTGAGGATTCAACAAAGATAATATAATATGTGAGTAGCTCATGGAAATAGTAAATTGTAGAGTGATAAAGAGTTTCCACAACAACTTTGCTATAGCATAACATTCACAATTTTTATTTTTTTTTAATCCCTACATTTAATTTCCTTTGTGCACTATAGAGAGTTTATTAGTGTACTATAATTTTCTTTATACGAAGTATTTAATCCTTATCGTGAAGATGGAGGAAATTTGTGTTGGTTGTAACTCGGTTAAAAAAAACAAAAAAGTAGTTTTGTCTTTCTAGGAAGTGAATATTTAATTTACAAACTAACTCTCCCAAAATTTATGAATGGTAATTAGAAGGTGAAAGCTTTAATCATTAAGGAAATAAATAAACAAATAAATAGTTTCTAATTATTTGGAGATCTACCATAAGGAAAATTAGTATGGAAGGTTTCTATTTTTTCTCAATTCCAAAATAAACAGTTTATTAAATCTAGTAGCAAAAATGCAATGATAAGATTCAGTTACGAATTTACTGGATGAAAAAGAAAACAAAAATTATTAAATATCCAATTTGAAGTTTGATGTAAATTCAAAAACCATAAGTTACTCCAAATAAAAGTAAAATAAAATAGGTTTGAGTGAAATTTTATTTTATTTTCTTTTTAAATTAATTTCTTGTGAAAATTTATAACTAACTTGAATTTAAAAGAATCATCCCATGAAACAAATTGTGAATAAAGAAATTGAAAAGTAAAAAGTAAATGAGTAATTTTAGATGATGAAACAAATTGTGAATAAAGAAATTGAAAAGTAAAAAGTAAATGAATAATTTTACTATTAAAATTTTAATTTAAAAAGAGTAAATATCCTTATATTTTTAACCTAGATATTTTAACCTTTTAAACATAATGCATAATTGATAAAGAAATCAAGAATCAATTTAAACTATTATAAAATCTAGCTTCTCTATTTATTTAAATTTTGAACATAATAAATAATTGATAAAAAAAAATATAAGAATCCATTTGAATTATTATAAAATCTTATCCATCTATTTAATATTATTATTTTTTTATTTTTTATTTTTTTATATATATATGTATATATATTTTCAAAAATAAATGCAATGAAATTAATTGATGATCGGAAAGGCTCTGATACCAAATGAAACGAAACTAATTTCCAAATTTAAAATGCAATGATTTAAATTGTTTCCACAGATTAATTCCAAAACTTTTTATGCACAAATTTTAATATAATATTTAAAGTTTGAGTAAAGACTTTGAAATTAAATGCAATAAATTATTAATTCAATAAACTCAAATATTTGAAACAATTTTTATTGCTCAGATAATTTATCAACATTAATACTTATCTTTGAAATGTGCAGAAGAAACACCCAACTATTGCTGGAATGGTCCTTGGTTCAGCCTCTTCCGTCTGTGAGTAGTCTGGGAGGAAAGCAGACTTGGCTGCTCTACACGAGTGCTGGTTCCACCGGAACAATGCTCAACACTCGTGCCACAAAAACCATGCCCTGGCCAGGACCATCCTGAGTGCACGCACTTGTACCCCAGGTTGGACACCCACTGTAGGAGTGCCCCTTCTCCGTCCTACTCACAGCCTGCTAACCTTGGAACCCTATTCCCGCAATGTGCTCCACTTTATTTTCCTCTTTTTTTCATGCCTCAATAATTTATTTTTCACGGGTTTTATACAACACAAAGGGTAGTTCCAACCGACACACCCTTTTACAAATAATAATTACATCCCGTGAAAACTCTAATTATTATTTTATTGCATTTTATTTCTAGAACTATTACATTAGTTCTTATATTTATTTACTTATTTACTTTTATTCTATTTTCTTTTTCTTTTTCTTCCACGGGGAAAAAGTCTCACAACAAAGTTGCCATCAATGAAAACACCAGGAAGCCACATGCCATCAAACAAGCCATATGCCAACAATTTTCCCCTTTGGCATTGATGGCAACACTTAGTGAAAAATTACTAAGTGTCAAAATTCAAAATTTCAAACCTCAAACTCCCCCTTAGAATGATAAAGCATTT
>VDFB02192447.1:0-15361 GCA_007258455.2 Sequoia sempervirens | reverse complement strand
TTATACCAAGCAGCTCATTTCCTTGTCTATGCTACCAAATTTTCCACACATCTCTCTAAAAAATTGAAATATACTCCTCCCACATTGATAGATCTTAGAAACTATTTTGGTTTTCATCTCTATTTCTAAATTTACATCATCACTAAACCTACCTCATCACTTGTATTTGTGATATATTTTAAATGTTTCCTTGATTAGTCTACTTACAAGTGATTCTAACCCTTCTCTCCACTATTAGAAGACTCTTTATTAAAGGCTAAGTTAGCAACATGGGGAAAGGTGCAGCCTATCATGCAATCATGGCTCAAAATGGAAGCATGGACAAAGAATTTGAATTGTGATGCAACTAGGGTAGGTCCTGCAAGAAAACTAAACAAAAAAAATCAACCAACAACAACAATTCACAAGTCACAATTCTGAAAACTCTTCACTTTTCACCAAATCAACACTCTTCCTTATACAATTTCCAATTCATTCAATCAGGTATTCTCGATAAGATTATTTCAAACCAATACTTGAATCATTTCAAGGAACCTTCAGGGTACACAATCACATGCCAACAAACCACTATTGGTTTCTTTGTAACAACTTTCTCAAATTAGGCTTTCTACGCCAACTAGACCTCAAATTAGGACACTTTAGCAAAGAAACTTATCTTGAAACTTGACCAAAACCTCCAAAAACATGTGGGAAGAAATTTATATGTATTCATACCAAAGAATTCACAATTATTTATTAGAAATTCATCCACCAAGATGCCAAAACCAAAAACCCTCTTTTTAAGCCAAATAACCTAGGGCTTATTGGAAAACACACTTCCCAACCTTATCAAAACATGCCACCACCTCAAATAGGTCTAAAATGGCCTAAAAAAACTCAATTCAACAAGAAACAATGCTTCCCTAACACAATACTCACTTTAGCATGTCAAAACCTCTCAAATTCACATGAAAAACACCAAATTTCACTCTAGGGCTTCATGCCCAACTCAACTCTTGACCTCCTCGATACACACTCAACATCCCACACCTTTTTAGTGATTTTATAGACCCATTCCTCAAGTTAGAGTAGCCAAAATGAGATGAATGGGTCAATACACCATTTTAAATGACTTTCAAACCTTAAAACTGTGTTTTCAGGCCAATCTCAAAAATGGTTGACATGGTAGGGGAAGCATATGTCTCATAGAAATGGGGTGTCACAGTGATTATCATCATGACACCCCATTTCTATGAGGCATATGTTGCCCCTACCTTATCAACCCTATCACACTGGAAAGCTAGTGAGTGAGCTATAATCACTGTGACACCCCATTTCTATGAGGCATATGTTGACCCTACCTTCTCAATCCTACTTGGATAGCTAGTGAGTGAGCCAAGATAGCTCACTAACTAGCTTTCCAATGTGGTACGGTTGAGAATAGCATGTCACAATGATGTATATCACTATGACACCCCATTTCTATGAGGCTCACAGTGATGTATATCAACGTGGCACCCCATTTCTATGAGGCATACGCTGCCCCTACCTTCTCAACCCTACCGCATTGGCAAGATAGTGAGTGAGCTAGCTCACTCACTATCTTGCCAATGCGGTAGGGTTGAGAAGGTAGGGGAAGTGTATGCGTCATAGAAATGGGGTGCCATGGTGATGTATCATAGTGATATACATCACCGTGGCACCCCATTTCTATGAGGCATATGTTTCCCCTACCTTCTCAACCCTACCGCATTGCAGGTGATATACATCACTGTGGCACCCCATTTCTATGAGGCATACGTTGCACCTACCTTATCAAACCTAACAGATTTCATCACCGTGGTACCCCATTTCTATGAGGCATACACTGCCCCTACCTTCTCAACCCTACTGCATTAGCAAGCTAGTGAGTGAGCTAGCTTGCCAATTTGGTGTTTTACATAAGGAAAATAATGTAATTCGTCCTATCTTGTAATCATGGTATTCCCCTACACCACCTTTGTCGATGCTATAAATAGTCTTCTACAAGACGATTGTAAGTATTTTTTATGAAGCCTTGGATGAAATATATTTCATTTATTTGAATGGACAAATACTTTAGGGACTAAAATTTGTCTCATTACCATGCTAGATGTAAAATTATCTTCCATGTCGAAGAAATGAAGAAGGAATAAACTAATAGATGAAGAGTATGAAACATTCAAAGCAAAGGAAAGAGAACAAGTGGCAGCATATTGTGAAAAGAAGAAATTGGGTACTATTGATGAAAACAAGCCAACTAAAGAGGAACCTCAACCGTCAAAAAGAGAATAGGATTTGGCAGCACAAAGGGAACGAATGTGAAAGCATCATGCTAAGACAGATTCAAATACCATAGTTGGAGACAAACCCTCTACAGAAAGTGAATACAAAGGGACACCATTAAGCACAAGTGAATATGGAGGGACACTAGCTACTGCAAGTGAATATCGAGGGAAACCATCTATCACAAGTGAATATGGATGGACACCATCCAGTGCATCTCAAGTTGAGAGTAGATCATCACTTAGATTTGATGAAGAAGGTATGCCATCATCCCCACGAGAACCTCAAGGTATGTCTTCCACTTCATCCTCAATCAAAGGTATGCAATCTATCCCACCTCAATTAAATATTGATGAAATTCCTAATTTTGAGATGTATGTGCCTAGAAGAACACCACCTAGATTTTTGTGTAAAATTTTTCATGAAAGTTGAGCAAAAGAATGGTGTTTGTTTAATTTGATCTTCTCCTATTAAGTTTGGGTTAGAAGTACCCTGATGGTTTGTGGATCCTGGTAGATGCTCTTGCATCAGTAAGCAAGGGGTGTCAATCTTCATAAAACCTCAAATGAATGAGTTTCAAACAAAGTTTCAACCAACAACTCTCTATCTCTTCAATTTTAACCCTTTACTCTGCCTTTTCTAGTAGGTCAACAAACCCTATTTTTAGACCTTTTCTAACAAACTTCTCAAATGACTGATCTAGATAGCCATTATAGAGTTACGACACATACTTCAAAATCAATAGTGACTATCTTGGAACATGCACATCAAAACTGACCAAAGTGCAAAAGGGAAACAATCTTTGATGGGGTATTACTCGAAAACCACGATGCTTATGAAATCTTTATTTGAGCCTATGAGATCACGTTGGGCCCCTCTACAAAAACCTCTCTCAATTTTTGCTATCTCAGAGTGGTTTTCCCGTGGTGGCAGATTTTCACTTCATAGAAAAAGTGTCAAATGTAAGTAGTGCAAAGTTGCAAACTGGTGTAACTTTCATTCTACAACTCATGTGACCAAAGAGACTATCCAACATGTTTGAATAGGTATGTTTACAATAGGAATGGTCCCCTTTCTCACCCAAACATGCAGAATTGCTCTGAACTATGTTCAAGCAGATTGATCCCTTAAGAGTCCAAAGTGCAAAATGGCTGCAAACTTCAACATGTTGTTACTTGGCTACTATGATTCTTAGAAACTTCTTGTCTTATCCTACAGAATCATGTTTGGAACCTCTACAAAAACCTCTCTCGGTTTTGTCTATCTTAAAGTGGTTTTCCCATGGCAACAAATTTTCTCTTGATGGAAAAAAGTGTCAAATGCAAGCAGTGTAAAGTTACATTATGGTGCAACTTTCATTCTGTAACTCATGTGACCAAGTGGACTACTCCAACATATCTGAATAGGTATTTTTACACTTGGCATGGTCCTCTTTCATACCCAAACACAGAATCTCTCTGAGCTATGTTTAATCAAATCGATCCCTTAAGAGTCCAAAGTGCAAAATGGCTACAAACTTCAACATGTTGTTACTCAAATACCGTGATGCTAAGAAACTTCTCGTCTAATCCTACAAGATCATATTGGACCCATGTATGAAAAAATCTCTTGGTTTTAGCTATCTTCTAGAGTGGTTTTCCGTATGCGGATTTTCACTTGCGGAAAAAAAGGTCAAATGTAGCAATGCAAAGTTGCAAGCAGCAACTTTTGTTATAACTCGCGGTGACCAAACGGATTGTTCCAATGCATCTGAGTAGGTATTTTTATGATAGGAATGGTCCTTTTTCACACTGAAACACACATAATCACTCCAAGCTATGTTCAACTACATCAATCCCTTAAGGGTTCAAAGTGTAAAATGGCTAAAAATTTTAGCATGTTGTTACTTGGATACCGTGATGCTTAGAAACTTCTCGTATGATCCTATGGGATCATATTGGGCCCCTCTACAAAAACCCCTCTCAATTTTGGCTATCTCGAAGGTATTTTCCTGTGGTGGGAAATTTTCACTTCAGGAAAAAGTTGTCAAAGTCGCAAGCAAAGACACAAAGTTGCAAAGTGGTGCACTTTCATTTTGCAACCTATGTGACAAAAAATATACTACAATTCAATGCATTTGAATAGGTATTTTTACACTAGGAATGGTCCTTCACACCCAAACACGCGAAATCGCTATGGGCTACGTTCAACCGGATCGATCCCTTAAGAGTGCAAGGTGTAAAATGGTTGCAAATAGTAGAATGATGTTACTTGGATACCATGACACTTAGAAACTTCTAATTTAATCCTAAAGGGTTACACTAGACCCCTCTACAAAAACCTCTCTCGGTTTTGGCTATCTCAGAGTGATTTTCCTGTGGCAACAAATTTTCACTTGATGGAAAAAGTGTCAAATGCAAGCAGTGCAAAGTTGCAAAGTGGTGCAACTTTTGTTTTGCAAATCGCAGGACCAAACTGACTATTCCAACACATCTAAATAGGTATTTTATGCTAGTGCATGGTCCTTCTTCACATCTAGCTATTGCTGGAATCGGCTCCGAGCTACGCTCAACGATCACTAATCCCTTAAGAGTCCAAAGTGAAATGGTTGCAAACTTCAAATATGTTGTTACTCTGATATCATGACACTTAGAACTTCTCCTCTAATCCTAGAGATCGCGATTGGGCCCCTCTACAAAATTTCTCTCTTGGTTTTGGCTATAATGTGAAAGTGGCTTTTCCAGAGCGGCCGATTTTCACTCTTGATGGTAAAAGTGTCAAATGCAAGTAGTGCAAAGTTGCAAAGGTTCCAACTTTCATTCTATAACTCAGATGACTAAAACAGAATTATTCTAATGTGTCCGAATAGGTATTTTTATGCTAGGCATGGTTCTCTTTCACACCCAAACATGCGGAATCGCTCTGAGCTACGTTCAACTAGATTGATCCCTAAAGGGTCCAAAGTGCAAAAGGGAAGCAAACTTTGACAGACTATTACTCAGAAACCATGATTCTTACAAACTCTCCATTTGAGCCTATGGGATTGCATTGGGCCCCTCTATAATAACCTCTCTCAGTATTTTTTATCTTAGAGTCATTTTCCTATGGTGTCCAGTTTTCACTTGATTGAAAAAGTGTCAAATAGAAGCAGTGTAAATTTGCAAAGTGGTGCAACTTTCATTTTGCAATCTGTCTCGATAGGCAGGTTTACGCTAGGCATGGTCCTCTTTCACACCTAAACACGTAGAATTGCTATGAGCTACGTTCAACCAACTTGATCCCTTATGATGGCAAGCAAAACAATGGAAAAGAGAAACATACACACGACGGTTGAGAAGTATGAGTATTCCACACAAAAACATATGATTATTGGTGTAGAGCACCTTGTTCCTTCATTTGATGAAGAAAGTCTAGTTCAGTGGTTTTAGTCATTATAATGTCAAATAAGGCCATGATAGACCATTTTGTAATCTTTCTTTTAGTTTTGAGTTAGTGTGGGGTCATTTGAGTCAATTATGTAAGTACAAATAAGAAAATAGCATTGGTAGAGGCATTGGAAGAGATTACTAATGCTGCCCCTATTCAAAATTTAGAATTTAGGCCTTAAAAGCAAGGCTAGATGAGGTGAAAAGAAGAAATTGCTTGAGAATAAGTTAGAATAGGTTGGAAATAGGGTGAAGTTGTGGAGTTTGATGTGTTCAAATGGTCTGCAAGGAAAAGGGAGGTCAAAATTGTGTTATGGCATGATGCCCTAATTGGGAATAAAGGGGTTCTGAATGAAAAAGAGAGGTTTGAGGGAGTAAAAGTGGGTAAAGTCAAGGGGCAGCATAATTTGGTCATCAATTAAGTTTGTGTAGGTAGAATGAAGAGAGTTGGAAGGGGTTTTGAGGTTGTATGATATCTGGATATGGGGTTTTGAATATATCCTAGTGAAATTTGAGAAAAGTGAGAGTTTAGAGGATAGTGGGGTTAGAGGGCCAATCACACCCTAAAAATTATGGATTTTATAGATTTGCAGATTGGTAAATGCTGCCCAATAGTGTTTTGTAATTGGAAGGGTGATTGAGAGTGTGTTGCTTTGTTAAATAGACCTATTCGATGGTCTAAGATAGCATTGATTCCATTTCTTATTTGTATTATAAATTATAACTTGCTTTTTCCTGAATCCATTACGTACATACAAGAAATAATATTGCAAAAAGTTCACATATAAATCTTTCGATGTGTTTATATGGTGACACATCAAGAACATAACAATTCATTTTTCACTAGTAGGATTATGTTGTAAAATTGTTTAAAGACTATTGAAGATAAATGTTTGTATGATAATGTGTCAAGAAGTTAACTACTTCATCTACTCTAAATATTATGTTTTACAAGTGTTGTGAAGATTATGTATCCTTCGCCTAATTGAGTTGTTCCAATCAAAGGATTAAATAAATTGGAATCCTTTTATGAGTCATTTCATGGAGTACCAATTAAAAACGTGTTTTTTTCTTGTAGATAAAGTTGTTTAGCATCAATAAATTAATATTCAAGACAAACCATGAAGGACAACAATGATCAATGCTAGGGATAACCAATTAATAAGTATACATGTGAATAAGTCAAGCATGTACATGTGAATAAGGGAAGCACAATTACTCAAAAACACACAAGCCTTGAAGTATACACAAATTAATACAAAGTATATGCACGAATACAAGGTATACGCATGAAAACACATAAGTTGCAAAGTATACATTAGAACACACATAAGTCACAAAGTATACATGTAAGTTGTAAAATATACACTTGAATACATGTAACTCATATCTATTGAACCATCAATTTAGAATGCAAATATGGACACCATCGATAAAAAAAAAAATTGTATTAACCAAATAGCCATGTAGGCATACATAAATATATGTCGACATAAGTATGAAATATAGGTACAAAATAGCCATATAGGCTTACGAGAATGCCATATAGGCATACAATGTCAAATATTTCCAATACAAAATATGTACAAAAATGCCATGTAGGCATACAACGAAGGGCTCTAGAATCAAAAGTCATTGCTCTCCATGCTCTAGAAATAAATTATTTCCCTTTTCTTGTCGATCAAATGGTGATAGTTTTGTCACTTGTTTGTGTTGTGCTCAAGGAGTGCCCCTGCTGCTCCTCTTGGTGTTTAGTTCATGTTGAAGTTTTAATTGTTACAATAAGAAGTAAAGACATGAATATATAGAAATTACATTATAAAAAATGATATATTTAACAAAATAATCACTTACCACTATCTCATCATCACTCTCCATGAGGGAAATATCCACACACCCATGTTGAGGTGTGTTCAAGCCCTGTATAAACCATCCAAATAGAAATTAAACTATGAATCAATAATGGTTTGATTTTTTACTATCTAACATATATAACAATGAATACAAATTGAAATTTACTAATTTTCCTCATACCTCCCCTATCAGAGCCATCGAGGATTGTATAGAAAATGAAACACTGATCTCCATTACCCTCGTCACATTTGGAGGTGTTTCAGCTTGCAATGTTCTCAAAATAAAACAATAAATTATTCAATCACAAAAAATACAATAGTGATCCATATCATGACTTATAATGTATGAGATAATGAACAACATTTTGAGTACTTATTAAACTATATATTTATAATTATCATGCTTACTATTTTCCCTATCCATATCTTATTCGAAAGGATGTGTTTTTAGGCTTTTACCCATAGTAGCAAGCTAGTGAACCATTTGATCAAATTCTTTCATAAACGTGTATGATAATTGTGGTGGCATAGAGAAGGAAGTGAACTGTTTGAAAAAATGCCTCAAAGAAATGGGGTCTCATGATGATGGAATGCCATTACAAACAAATGTACATCATGAAATTCCATCACCATAAGACCGCATTTCTTTTAGGCATTTTTTTAGAAAGTTCATTGCCTTCTCTATGGTATTATTGCTTACTATTATGCTTTGATAGATATTTTTTCAAGCATCCATAGTTTGTTGGAAAGCACCTATTTTAGGCTTTTAGCCATAGTAGCAAGGAAGTGAGTATTTTGATAAAATGCTTTGGTACACATGTATGGAAAATGTGGTATCATAGAAAAGGTGGTGAGTTGTTTGAAGAAATGCCTCAAAAGAAATGTGGTCTCATGGTGATGAAATGATGAGACCACATTTCTTCAAGGAATTTTTTCTAAATCCATTAACTAATACCTTGTCTATGCCATTGCTTACTATTATTCTTTGATATATTTTTTTTCCAAGAATCCATAGTTTTTCGTGCAGGTGCACCTTTGGAAGCACATGCCTCCATGACAAGCAAAAAGTAAAAAGTGAACTACTTGAAAAGATGTCGAGTAGTAAAAGGTGGTCTCATGGAATTCCATGACAAGCAAATAAAATTGGAAGCTACTCCTAGACTTATTACTTATGCTATGTGAAGTAATTGCATCACTGCTTATGTTGACTTTCTAAACAACTATATTGTAGTTGAAAATTTATCATCTATCAACATCTAGTTATTACTTATGGAATGTGAAGTAATGCTTTGAGTTTGAATGATGTACAATGCAACGTAATAAAAAATGTGAATATAAACTACACAAATATATTAAGTACAATTCATTAGTTAAACTCTTTATTCTATTACCTGCATGTAGGCTTGAGTAAATCCACTAGCACATGGAGGTGTTCCCTCGAAACCTCCAATATTAGCTTGTTCAACATCCTAAATCACATATTAAAATACCACTCGTAAAATAATGCTATTAACATGTAATAAATTTATAATTGTTTACTAGTTACATACCCCAACGATAGGCGTACTGTAGAAATAAGTAGGTGTAGGGCCAGTGTATCTAGTCTCAACATTGTGACCCTGCAATTTTATTAAAATCATAAAACTAAATTAGTTAATCTTGCATTTCAAAATTGAAATTTAATAAATTAAATTCAATGAACATGATAACTTTTACCTGACTATCAATGCCATACACCTCAGGCAAAATGTCAACTACCCTCTCCATCTCCATAGCTACATACAGATCCTATGTAGCAGCCTCCTGAGTGTTAGTGGGGTCATATAAACAAGTCATCCCGCAAGATTGAAACACATGGGTTTAAAGGCCACCACTCGAATACTCCCCTAGATGGCGCTATAGAATAGGGCTAATATGATGGATGACACTCTAGGTCAAAGTGTTGATCACCTGCAATGTCTCTACATCAGCACTCTCCTTCACGATGGAAGACATAACAATGTGCTCATGAGGCGGCCTAGCGAGAGCTTGTCTACCTTGCCACGTAGGATCTGACTATGCATCAGGTCTATCTTGAGCCGAACCCCCACATCTCCCCTAGAAGTCCCTCATATCAAAATAATTTGGGATTTTGTTCAATATGACTTCACTGTATAGTTTCCTAAGAAAATGATGTGATACTTCACAATTTTTACATAGTGGGTAATCAAAGACCATGTACCACCTATCATAAAAATAATTCCTAATCTGTTGGTGGTGTCACCAATGAATAGGAAACCTCTTTGCATTGAGGGTAAGATTTTGATTTGTGTGTGGGTTAGTGAATAATGAGCACAAATCATCTTTTGTAATTTTTAGATCATGTACATCTTTATATGATAGTTTATCGACATAATAAGCCCTAGCCACCTGCCTCCTATCTTGCCATCCATTTATTTGTTTGCTAATTGAATCTACATTTTTTAACATATATTTCAATGAACTTGCTAGGGTCATTCTTTCTACGGTTGAACCATTTGGATCACTTAAACTACTGATTAAATCCTCAATTTTTTTTTTGTTGTTCCCAATTTCACTCATTAAATTTTGTTGAGTGCTAGGAGGTTGTTGTTGAGGTTGATTTTCTTGTTGAGGATTTTTTTCTTGACGATTTGGTTTCTCTTCTTGTTGAGGATTTTGAGGGTTTACAGGTTGATTTGTATCTCCTACAAATTCAAAAAAATATATCAAATACAACCTAAAACTAACAAATTCCAAACAAAAATCAAACAATCCTTACCTCTCACACTTCCTCGTCATCATGGTGTCATCCTTGCGAAGAAATAGAAACCATTGGTGAATATTTTTGCACAATACCTCCTCCTAGAATGCGAGCACAAAAAATGGGGGTTTTGGCCCCAGGCACAACAAAAAAACATAGTCTAAAATGAAGAATGAATGAGTTTCACTTTTATTTTGCTTTTAACATGTCATAATGCACTCGTGTTATGACTTTTCAAAAAAAAAATTGAAAGTGGCCACAAATTGGCTACCCATCTCCATACACCCTCCCATATAGTGATGAAAAAGGTAGCTGAGAGTCCAGTGCAAGAAAGTAAGGCAGAGAATATGGTGAGCCAAGGAGAATGGCAGAGATTAGTAAAAGTAATGGTAAAGGTTGAGAAAAGGAAGAAGGTTGCAGTCACCCTAAAAGGTGAAGATGGGAAGTTGATAGAGATAGACAAAGAGAAGGCCAAATACAAAGTGTTTGTGGAATCTCTAATTGAAGTGGAGAAGATTGATGTTGTTGTGGTAAGGATAGAGAGTTGTCTATGGATGATAAAATTATTGGTAGGTAGTCGAATTCTACCATGACAAAGGTTCCAAGAATGGAGAGCCTACAGATGGTTGTGAAGAGAAAGGGTAAGAGGAAGAGAGTGAAGGAAGTCCTATGTTACTTCCTTGTTTTGATGATGGTTTTGATGAGAGTCAAACCAAAGGTTAAGATGACAGAAGAGGGACAAGGTGAGAGCTATTTTGTAATAAATGGAGCACAAGGACATAATGGAAGTAGATGGATGCAACAAATGAAGACAAATCAAAGCATGAAGATGCAAATTCAAGATGACAAGACAAGTAGAGGATTACTATGCATGGAAAAGTTCAAGCCAAAGGTGAAGATGAAGATCAATGGAGTAGAGCATGGAAGAATACAAGGAGCATCAAAGTTTTGGTGATTAAAGAGGTATTGCAGGTCAAGTGTTGAAGACTTCCAAGGGACTTGGAGAGATTTTGTGGCGGGGTGAATGGTGCAGAGTACCTTGTTGCTCCATTTGATGAGTTAGGCCTAGATAGATATTTTGAGTCATGATAATGTCAAATAATGCCATGATAGGATATTTTCTAATGTTGTTTAATTTTTGGTATTAAGATGAGGCCATTAGGTAAAATGTTGCAAAATTGCTAAATGTTGCCATATGAAATATTGTAAAAAAATTACAAATTCGAAAGTTAGTGGGAAGCCCAATGATCATGGGAAATTGTAAGGTAGTTCTAGGCATTTTTAAGGGTTTTTATATAGTTATAACTATGTTGTAAACTCAAATTTAGTCATTTTTGAGGGATTGGATGAAGAAATTCAATAAAATATCTTTGTTTTACAATCATTTTTTTTGTATTTCATGGTTTGCAGGCCCGGTACGGCTCTGTACAGGTTTGCATTAATTTAAATTACATTTGTACTAGTAGTCATATGTGTTAGATTCACTTTAAATTTGATTTGATTTAATTTTGTTGTGTTTAGTGGATTTGGCATTCAATTTTCTATGAGCGGCCTAAAAATAGGGGTTTAAGGTTTTGAGGGCTAAAATGCAGTAACAAGCCATTCCACCTTTTTGTACATGCTATCTCTTGGTGGAAAGGGCCTGATTAGACTAGGATTAGGTGTATGATTCAACATCTAAGGTTGGAAAATTCTTTATAAGAGTTTCTTCACACTACCCTGTTGAAAGTTCAAACTTTAGGCCTTAGAAACAAGGCTAGAAGTGGAAAGTTGAAGAGATTGTTTGGAAAAGGGTTAAAATAAGTTTTTTTCAGTGATATTTGGTGGAGGATGTTGTGTTTGAGAGTTTTCAAGGGTAGGAGAGGTCCTTATTATGTTAGGGTAAGAAACCCTAGTTGAATAAAGGTGAAATTAGGTGAATTTGAGTAGTTTTGTGAAGGAAGTGTGAGAGATTCTTGGGGGAAGCATAATTTGAGGGTGAATTAAGTTTTTATAGTAAGAAATAGGAATCTTTGAGGTGGTTACAAGATTGCATGAGGTCTATAAGTGGGGTTTTCAATAAACCCTTGCATATTTGGAGGAAAAAGAGGGTTTCAAGAAAGAGGGTAATAGTGAGTAATTTTTGACTTAAAAGTTGGAGAATCTAGTGTTTTGTACATAGATTGAAGACTTCCTAATGATTTTGTGAGTTGGAAACAATATTTGAGAGGTGTTCCTTTGGAAAAGTGGGCTAATTGGTTCCCTTTTCAACGTTAAAGGCTAGTTTAAGTGAAGATGGTCCAAAGAGACCTAATGATATTTTGAGGTATGTTTTGTGTGGGTTTAAAGGGTTCCTAGAAATATGAGTGGTTAGTGGATTTGTTAGAGTTTTTGAGAGATAGGACCTAAAAACAAGGTCTAGTTGCCTACAAGGAAAGTGGGGTGGTAACAAAGAAGATAACCCTAGAGAGGGTTTAGAAGTTTTCAAATGTGATTGAGAGAATTCAAATTGTGTTGAATAGGTTGATGACCTTCCTATCATTACATCAATATCAAAGCATACTTTAGGATAAAAATGTATGGGTTTCAAAGCCACACTGTATTTTCTTTGTCAGAAATCAATGATTAACATAGGTTATTATTTAATAATTAATAATATAAGTGATTAATAATTAATAGGAATTAATCATTTTAATATAGGTTAGTAATTAATAATTAATATGTTAGTTACTAAATATTATTTTCTAGTTAGGGTATGTGCAGGATCATGATGGGCCAAAAAATGGCAATATGATGGGTATTTGTAGGGTATGGCTGATGACTTTTTTTCACTCAAAATTGATGAAACGAAAAATGGTTTTAAAGGAGATTATTAGATTTCCACCTATATAAATTATGCTTTACTTTGAATTTAATGAACAATTATTATTCATTTTTTATTTGAATTACAACCAAAGTCCTAATTGATAGGTTGATTGAAAAAGCCTATAACTTTTAAACGGTATCACATTTTTGAATTCCAAACTTGCATCACATTCTATGCTTCGAGACCTGGGATTAAAAAAAGAAAAAATGAATTTCATAAAGTTTTGACCAAGTTATGGTTAGACATACGAGTTTTTATATTTTTAAAAGTTGTAATAAAAAATTCATATTAATTATTTACTTGGAAAAAAATTACAAAAAAATATGCATCACATTCAAACATGAGTTCTCTACTTATGTCTAAAATATTATAAAAAAATATTTTCATTTTATTATGGTTAGGTGGCCCACAAACAACACCTACTCTTTTTTATTTTTCCCCTTAAAATTTAAGTACTACTGCATTTGAAATTCTTAAAATTTTCACCAAATAGATTTAAAACCTAGTAGTTTAGAAACTACTAAATTTTCTACATATTCTATTCTACATATTTTGAAATAATATAGATAACTTATTCAAATTTTACGTCAAGTTGCCTTAACTTTGATTTTTCTAATTTTTTTTGCCAAATTTTAAGGGACTCAAGCTTTTTCCATGATGATCCCCAAGACATACCCAAGTAGTTTTGGATTGTTCAAAATTAGAGGGCTTTATAAAGCTATTGCAAAGTAATAATTTAACTATGATGTTAGTGAAAGAAGAATTTGCATGTCCTAGCTGTTTGCTCTCTTTTGTCACCATTTCAATATTGTATCAGAATTGATTTCAAAAGTGGCATCTTTGAATTTCACCCCATTCAAAGTTTCTCTTGCCAAATTGATTAAGGAAATGGATTAGAGGATACCACAAACCTTTGCAACTCAATTACCTATTTTCATGTCTATCCTATTTGTAGGTGGACAAGGATAAAAAATCAAAACACAAATTTTCTATTACACAATAAAAATATTTATGTTCCTTATTTCTTGCATAAGTAGATTACAAATGCATCTTATTTATAGAGGTCCTTGAGATAACAAAAAAATATTTTAGATCCTAGGATGACTAAATTAAACATTTAATATTTTTCACTCTTATCCAGGTTATCTCAATTTTTATTTAATAATGTTGCCTACATTTTTATGCCCTAATTTTATTTAATATTGGTGGGAGAAATTACATATGCCAACATTTCCCCTTAATTTCTACCAAATATGCTTTGAAATTTAACATTCCCAAAAAAATTCTTTAAAAATTCTCCTTTTCTGTCTCTTTGGTGGTTGCAACCAAGCCATCAAAATCACTCAAATTTTTTTCTTGCATCATACCCATGCTATAGAAAATTGGACCCTCTTGAGAAAAGAGACAATTTCACGCATAATTAGACCCACTTTTGAGTCCTCTTGCATCATTTATCCTTCAAAACAACATTTATAGGCCTCTAAGACCCATTATTTTTTATCTAGAGGCTCATTTCACATGACAAATCACCTAAAACCCGACAAACAACACTTAATTCTTTCATATCCAGAAAACCCACCTTCAAAAATTAGTTGTGGGACCCATTCGCCACCTTGGGTGAATGAGTCCCCTCTAGTGGGACCCATTCGCCAAGGGTGGCGAATGAGTCCCTTTTTAGGGAAAATTCAATTTTGAGTCCAGGAATTTAATTAATTCAACTTAATTTTCTGGTGGATGTCGGCCTCTTAGGTCTCAATAATGGGAAAATTAGGTGTTGTTGCTTATAAATACTCATTTTAAGTAATTTTACACATCTTTTAGTCATTTTTCAAAAAAGAAAATTTCAAAAGTCAAGTCTTCTACAACAAGTTTCATTAGCAAAGTTGAAGTTTTAGGGCTGCAAAGGTTTTTGCAGGTCTTGAATCTCACTCTTTAGGTCAAGATTCAACATTGCAAAGGGTTGATGATGGATGCTATAATGCAAAAACATAGGTTGAGGAGATGCAACTAGCCATCAAATCACACCTAAAGACTTGGTTTCAAAGTGATTCCATCTTCCATTTTCACTCTATCTTCAGATTAAGGTTTGCACTTCATCTACATTTCATTTTTATGTAATTTTATCTCCATTTTGATGTGTTGTAAGATTTCTAGAGTTGATATCTTGCCTCATTCAAATCATATTTACATTTCTTATTCTTGCACAATAGAATAG
>VDFB02192446.1:0-11455 GCA_007258455.2 Sequoia sempervirens | reverse complement strand
AGCTTTATACACAATATTAGGGTTAGGGTTAGGGTTGAGATTTATGTAAGATTAGGCTTACAGTTAGCATTAGGATGAGGCTTAGAGTTAGCATCAAAATTAGGGTTATGAATAAGGTTAGGGTTGGGGTTGCATAATTGTTATGGTCATGCTTAGGGTTAGGGTTGAGATTTATGTAAGATTTACTCAAGATTAGGGTTACAGTTGGGTTTAAGGTCAAGGTTAGGGTTATGAATAAGGTTAGGGTTAGTGGTTGCATAATTGTTATGGTCATGCTTAGGGTTAGGTTTTAGTTAGAAGTTTCATTAGGTTTAGGGTCATTATATAGTTAGGTTTAGGATTAGAGATTTACTTAAGAATAGGTTTAGGATTAGGGTTAAGAGACATAGTTAGGATTAGGGTTAGGGTTAGCATCAAGATTAGGATTAGGTTTAGCTTCTAAAATTGGATTAGGGTTAGCATGAAGATTAGCTTAAAATTAAAGGGTTAGAGTTAGGATCAAGATTAGGGTTACAATTAGATTTAAGATCAATTTTAGGGATATGATTATGGTTAGGGTTATGATTTTCATCATGGTTATGGTTACGCTTAGGGTTAGGTTTTGGGTTAGAGATATAGTTATGTTTAATCTCACTGTGTGGTTAGGTTTAGGGTTAGGCAATGGCTCAAGAATAGGGTTAGGGTTAAGATTAAGAGATATAGTTAGGGTTGGAGTTAAGATTAGGGTTATGGCTAGAGATATAGTTAGGGTTAGGGTAAAGAGGTATAGTTAGGATTAGGGGTAGGTTAAGATTGATTTGCAAACATTTATTAAATAATTCTTAAAAATATAAATATAAATCTTAAATTTTAATTTATATAAAGTGCATGGAGATTTATCAAAGCATTCAATTTTTTCAATTATATAGATCAAAATAAAATTTCATATATATATTTAATTTAGGGTTAGGGTTAAGGTTAAGGTTAAGGTTAAGGCTAGATATATACACAATATTAGGGTTAGGGATAGTATCAAGATTTATTCAAGATTAGGGTTATAGTTGGGTTTAAGGTCAAACTTAGGGTTAGGGGTTGCATAATTGTTATGGTCATGCTTAGGGTTAGGTTTTGAGTTAGAAGTATCATTAGGTTTAGGGTCATTATATAGTTAGGTTTAGGATTAGAGCTTTAGTTAAGAATAGGATTAGGATTAGGATTAGTTAGGATTGGGGTTAGGGTTAGCATCAAGATTAGGGTTAGGATTAGCTTCAAAATTTGGATTAGGGTTAGCATGAAGATTAGCTTAAAATTAGGGCTAGAGTTAGGATCAGGATTAGGGTTACAATTAGATTTAAGATAAATTTTAAGGTTAAGATTATGGTTAGGGTTACGATTTACATCATGGTTATGGTTATGCTTAGGGTTAGGTTTTTGGTTAGAGATATAGTAAGGTTTAATTTCACTATGTGGATATGTTTAGGGTTAGATAATGACTCAGGAATAACGTTAGGGTTAAGATTAAGAGATATAGTTAGGGTTAGAGTTAAGATTAGGGTTAGGGCTAGAGATATAGTTAGGGTTAGGGTAAAGAGATATAGTTAGGATTAGGGTTAGGTTAGAATTAATTTGCAAACTTTTATTAAATAATTCTTAAAAATATAAATATAAATCTTAAATTTTAATTTATATAAAGTGCATGGAGATTAATCAAGGAATTCAATTTTCTCAATTATATAGATCAAAATAAAATTTCATATAGATATTTAATCTAGGGATAAGATTAGCATTAGGGTTAGGGTTAAAATTTGGGTTAAGATTAGTGTTAGGTAAATTAAAATTACAATTATGGTTAATGTTATGATTACACTTAGGGATAAGATTAGGGTTTAGATTATAATTAGAGATATATTAGGGTTAGGAGTTAGGATTAGGGTTACATTTAGGGTAACCTTTATCATAACTCTATTTGAGCTCCAACTGTAACCCTAACCCCAAGCTTTATTATAGAACACTAAACCAAACCCTAACCATAATTGTAATCTAAGTGAACACTAACCCTAATTGAACAATAACCTTCACCCTAATTTAATCTTCACCCTAATTTGGCCCTAATAATAACCCTGACCTAAATTGTACCCTAACCCTAACCCTAATAGGAACTCTAGTTGAACCCTATACTTGACCCTAACTATAATCTTAGTTGAACTTCAACCCTAATTGAATCATAACCATAATTAAATTGTAACCCTTTTTGGATTATAACCTTAAACCTAAACATCCATTGAATTGTAACTATAATTGAACCATAACCCTAATTCTAGTCCAAAATTTTATCCTAATTGAACCCTAAGTGTAATTAAACCCTATCCAAAACCTTAATTAAACCTCATGTATTCAAATATTTGTGAGGCTTATTTTATTTAGTAATTTCTTATTGATTTATATTTTAAATCTAAGTGAATTCTTTTCCTAATTATACCCTAACTTGGATTGAATCTTATTGAAACCTAATCATAATTAGATCCTTATTTTAAACCCTAACACAAAATGACCACTTATCAAATTCTAACCTTAACCATAATTAAACACTAACCATAATTAGAATCTTAAAATATTCCTAATTACTCTAACTTTAATTTAACCTTAACCCTAGCCCTAATCCTAATTGAATTCTAACCCTAACTTTGAACACTATTTTAATCCTAACCCTAACCCTAACTGTTATGCTGATTGAATCTTAGCTATAACCTTAGCTCTAATTGAATCTTAAACCTCATTGATCCCCAATCCTAATTGAACGCCAATAACAGTTACCATAGTTAAAATCTAACTGAACAATAACACTTTTCAACCCTAGTCATAACCCTAATTGAATCCTAGTTGTAACCATAATTCAACCTTAAATAAACCCTAATTACAACCAAACCCTAAAACTAAGTCTAATTCATCCTTAATAATTAAAGCCTAATTGTATGCTAGTCCTAATCCAAACCCTAATTGAATCATAAACTGAGCCTTTATCATAACTCTATTTGAACTCCAACTATAACGCTAACCCCAACCTTTATTATAGAACACTAACCCAAACCCTAACCATATAATCATAACCTTAAGTGAACACTAACCCTACTTGAACAATAAACTTTAACCTAATTTAATCTTAACCCTAATTCAACCCTAATAGTGACCCTAACCCAAATTGTATCCTAACCCTAACCCTAATAGTAACCCTAATTGAACCCTATACTTGACCCTAACTATAATCCTAATTGAACTCCAACTCTAATTGAATCATAACCATAATTAAATTGTAACCCTATTTGGACCATAACATTAAACCTAAAACTCCATTGAATTGTAACTATAATTGAACTGTAACCCTAATCCTTGTCCAAAATCTTATCCTAATTGAACCCTAAGCTAATTAAACCCTATCCAAAAGCCTAATTTAACCTCATGCATTCAAAATCTTTGTGAGGTTTATTTTATTTCTTATTGATTTATATTTTTAAATCTTTGTTTTTTTCCTTCTGATTAACTTATCTTTGTGATTGAATCTTTGGTTTTGTTAAATCTTTATATCTTTGGTTTTGTTTTTTTTAATTTATTTGAATCTTTGTAATCATTTTTTATTTATCTTTTATCTTTTATCTTTGATTTATTGATTTCATCTTTTAATTTATCTATGGTAAAAATTCTCAAATCTTTATGATTTATCTTTGATTTCTCTTTGTGATTAAATCTCTTTGATCTTTTAATTTATATTTTTATCTCTTTTTTTTTTATATTTTAATCAAATTTTGTGATGAAATCTCTAATTTTCTTTTTAGATTGATTTATCTTTGTCACCTCTTTCATTTATTTATTTGATTTTTTAATTTATTTGTCTTTCTAAACTTTAATTAATTTATTTTAATCTTTTTTTGATTTATTTATTTGATTTTTATTTTTTGAAATAAACTTTGATTTTGATTTTATTCATCAACCTTTGCTCATGAATTTTCATTGACTTTTGTTCGAATCCTTTTTTGTTTTATTTTTCATTTCATGAAAATGGTTGATTTTGATTTTTGTTTTATGAATTTTTGTTTTTGATTTTTGTTTGAATCTTTTTTTGAGCCTTTATTTTTCTATCTCATGGCTGATTTTGATTTTTTGTTTTAAATCTCTTTGTTTTGATTTTTCTATTTCATGAAAAATGGTTGATTTTGAATTTTTTGTTTCATCAAATCTTTTTTATTTTATTTTTTTGTTTTATCAAATCTCTTTGATTTTGATTTTCTTTTCATCAAATCTCTTTGATTTTGATTTTTTTGTCAATTCAAATGTCTTTCATTTTACATACAAAAACTCTCTATTATATATTAATAATGATTTCAATTGAAAAATATAATTTAAATAGTTAAACCAAACGAAATGGTTGTATGGAATGCTTATCTTCTTTGGAAATTGAGTATTTTTATGGCCATATCAAACAAGGCAACAAAGCCAACAAGGATGCAAACAATCACAAATGCTACAATTCTCAATTCATGTCTCATCCCAAAATAATTCCTTATGAATTCAGACACCACCACTCTTCCATCTACTGCTTTCAGTTTTGTATTTACATCAGCAAGCTGTGATGCCACAAACCATGGAGTGTTCAGAAAATAGATGTTAGCTAGTTTTACCATCTCCACCACACAAAAAAATTTCTAGTTCAAAAGAAACAGATTTCATTGCGTTACTAATCAATAATCATCGTTGTTGGTGTTTCGAAGTTCAAACGCTACCGTAGGGAATAAATAATATCTATACATATTCCCAAGCCTAGAGCTATACCAAGTCTATGATTTACAATACGAAGGTGGTTTATACAGTTGAGACTGTGGATACAATGCAAAGGCTGATAATGCAAACATAACCTGAGTATACCTAGTGTGGAGCATGGCGATAATACTGAACCTTGCAATATTTTCCATTGATACTGCTAATAAGCTATGACCACCTAAAAAATGTTGTAAAGTAAAGAAACACCACTGTAGACTCGGAATCATTCTAATTCTAAAAGATTCAGAATTTCAATAATTTCAATAGAGAAATTGAACAATTTATTCGAGCTCTCATGAATCAGGAAATTAAAATTGATATACTAAGCAATCACTGTTGCTAAACTTATACAGAAATTACAAACATTACCGACCCATATTACAGCCTATAATTAGAGGAAATCATGCTAAATATAAATGATTGTGGAAATTAATCAACATGAAATTATAACCACATTCCTTCTGAAAACATGATATAAAAGTATTGGGCATCAATACTATGTGAATCGTTATACAAGTTGATACATGAATTAAGTTGATCAAATTACTTGTAATTGGTTCATGTTTCGGCCAGAGAATTCCTTGTTAAATCTGTACTCTTTGGATGAATCAAAAACTCAAATTGAGTCAGCATCACATAAGAAATCCCATATATTCAATTTCTTATCAGCAATCCAACCTTTCTCTAAAATCTGCTACCACTAAAAATCTCATGAAAGGGAAGTGCATGAAGAGTTACAGGTCATGCATATTGGCAGCTAAACTCATTGAAGGGTCATATTTTATCCCTATCAGGGACACACATACAATACCAAAGATCCTGTATCAAAATTATGAGCTCTAAGATAATAAAATGATAACATCTTACGTATAGAAAGACCAATTAAAGCATGCATAAGTAAGATAAAGAACAACAAATTTGCAAATTCGTGGTGAGCATAACGGTTAGCATGGCATGTCTGTTTGTGACCACCCCCACCTCCATTCGCACCCCCACCCCCACGCGCTCACAAACAAGAGATTAATGATGACCTCTCGGTCGTTGAAACAATGCACACAAAACACAAAGTTTAATGAATTCTGTTACAATAACTGTCAATTACAAATCCCCTTAATTATCGGAAAGAAAGCAGGAGGAAAGAAAAGCAATTACCTCACAGTACATTGATTAGGAGACTCGATAAGTAAAGATACTATACTTCAATGACTTACCCGAAAGATCTAACAAATCCTTAAATGAATCACACAGGCACAAATCGAGCCACAAATGTAGGCACAAATTAGTTCAGCAACCATAGATGCAGAAAACCGCCAGGAATGATTGAAACTCATTTAAAAATATTATTAAACATCTTCCTTAGAAATGGAGCCACAAGGATTTAAGAGAACATTTTCCCAATGAAGAAAGGAGCAACCCACAACCAAATGAAGGCTAGAGGCGAGGAATAAAACTTAAAAAAATATTTTTTTTCAACACAGAGCTGCTGCTCGTAATTTTCTGTTTCTTCACATTCACATTCCTCTCCTCATTAATTAAAAAGTAAAATACAAATACAAATACATATAGGTAAAAATTACGTGAAAATTTTCCACGGAAGAGAGGGCCCGTCAAAAATTTAATACAAATTACCTAACTTACTTTTCCCCCAGACAAAATACATTTAATACAATGTCCTTTACATAATATAAAAACTTAAATATTAAATTGCCGTATACGAAATTTCCTTTGGCGGTGGCGGCTTTATCCATAGTTCCTCGGGTGGGAGACGGCAGCAGTTAGGGTTAACATTCCAACACTCCCCCTTAAACATAACTGCACAGTCCACCATGCCCAATCTATTTCTTTGAAAGATGAAATTATTTCTTCCCAGTGCCTTTGTGAAAATATCTGCACTTTGCTCTTCTGATCTACAAAACTCTAAAAATATGTCACCATTGTTAATTAATTCCCTGATAAAGTGATACCTGGTATCAATATGCTTGCTTCTCTTATGGAAGAATGGATTTTTTGAGAGAGCTATGGCTGAATTGTTATCATAGTAAATTTTTGTTGCCTCCATTTGTTCATTTTGCAATTCTTTCAAAATTATTCTCATCCAGACTGCCTGGCATGCTGCACTTGTGGCTGCCACATATTCTACTTCAGCTGATGAAAGACAGACTATTGGCTACTTCTTTGAAGACCATGAGACAACTCCAGTCCCAAAATTAAATACATAACTAGACGTGTTTTTTCTGTCATCAATGTTGCCAACACAGTCACTGTCTGTGTATCCTATGAGTTTGAACTCATCTGAACTTGAATACTTAATGCCAAAATTCCTTGTTCCACTTACATACCTTAAAATTCTCTTCCCAGCTTTCCAATGGGTGTCTTTTGGTGTTTCCATAAACCTGGAAATCAAACTTACTCCATACATAATGTCCGCCTGTGGTCGCGGAGATACAGACTTCCAACAAGCCTCTCTTAAACAATGTTGGATCAACAAGAGACCCTCTATCCTGCTTAGCTTCAGACCTCGCTACCTAGGTGTTGGTGCTGGTTTGCACTTCATCATATTAAACCTTTCAAAATGTCATTTGTATATTTTGACTGCGGAAATAAAAATATCATTTCATTTTGATTCAATTTCCAATACCCAAAAAATACTTCATCAGACCTAAGTCTGTCATTTCAAATTCTTTCTTCATGTCTGCCTTGAACAGATCAATTGACAAATTGCCAGTGAAAATTAAATCATCCACATATAAGCATACTATTAGTATTTCACCTTCTTCATTCATTTTTGTATACAGTGTGGGCTCACTGCTACATCTATTAAATCCATTCAGCAAAAGATAACTATCTATTCTGCTGTACCAAGCTCTTGGGGCTTGCTTCAATCCATATAGTGCCTTTTTCAATTTGTAAACTTTGTCTTCTTGACCCAGAATTTCATACCCAGGTGGCTGATCCACATAGACTTCTTCTTCTAAATAACCATTTAAAAAAGCTGACTTTACATCCATTTGAAATACAGACCACTTATTCTGAGCCGCTAATGCTAAAATCATTTTATAGTATCCAATCGTGCTACAAAAAGTAAATGTCTCATTGTAATCAATTCCGTGCTGTTATGAATAGCCTTTAATACTAATCTTGTTTCATTTCCGAACTTCATCTTTTTCATTCAATTTGGTTTTATAAACCCATTTCACTCCAATGACCTCTTTGTCTTTTGGATGACTGACTAGATCCCATGTCTAATTCTTTTCAATTGCTTCAATCTCTTCATCCATAGCACTTACCCATTTATCATCTTTGACTGCATCTTCAAAATGAACCGGATCTTCTATTTGAGAATAAAATGCACAAAGAGAAATCTGATCTGAGTTATTCTCACCTTCATTTTGCTCATATATATCTCTTATGCTTCTGATTTTCTATCTTCTCAGACTTGCCAATGTAGGATTTGACATATCACTTGAACTTGTAGAATGTGGACCTGATGGTCCTACTGTAGATGGTGTTTGTTGTCCTCTTGTTGGACTGCTTCCTTGAATGATTGAAACTGTTCTTATAGTTGATACTGGTGTCACTTGTGGACCACTTTGTTGAGCTTGAATGGGAGTGGGAGGAGTCACAATAGTTGGAATATTTGTTGATGCTGGAACTTCATTCTCCTCTTGAGGTATACTAGCTGAAATATTGACTGTCTTCTCTATACTTCCATCCCATGCTTCATCTTCTACAAATTGTACATCTCTACTGATTATAACTTTTGTTGTTGATTATAGAGATAATAAGCTTTTGGATTCTTCACTGTGATCTAACAAAATACATTTTCCTTGTTATCTAGCCTTTCTCAATTCATCAGCACATGTGCATATGCTACACATCCAAATACTCTCATGTGAGTAACACTAAGTTTTTTTCCTGTCCATGCTTCTTTAGGTACCATATTCATGACACTTTTCGTTAGACACCTATTCATTATATAGGTTGCACAAGATATTGCTTCTTCCCAATATTCATTTAACAAATGTTTGGCTTTCAACATGCTTCTAGCCATTTCCATGATTGTTCTATTTTTCCTTTCAACTACTCCATTTTGCTAAGGTGTGTATCTAGTTGTGAACTGCTTGTGAATTCCATGATCTTTGCAAAAATTAAAAAATTCTCTTGAAATATATTCACCACCTCTATTTGTTCTCAACACTTTGATATAATAACCACTTTGTTTTTCAACCAAATTCTTGAACTGACAAAACAGATCAAACACTTCATTTTTCTGCTTTTAGAAAATAAACCCATGTTTTTCGAATAATTATCAATGAATGTCTAAAAATAAAAACTACCACCTATTGAAGGTGTTTGCATAGGTCCACACAAATTTGAATGTATAATTTCCAAAGGGGCTTTTGCTCTAGTTGACTTTCCTGCTGGAAATGATTCTCTGTGTTGTTTTCCTAAAATGCACCCTTCACATACCCTTTATGGTTTTTCTATTAAAGGTAGTCCTTTGACCATGCCTTTCCTATGAAGTAAATTTAAACTTCCAAAGTTGAGATGCCCAAATCTCAGGTGCCATAACCAGTTTTCATCTTTTATCTCAGCTTGAAAGATTTTATGCACTACTGCTGTAGTTTCTTCTACCCACTTCAGAATTCATTAAGTGTTGTGCTTAAGCATAATTTATATTCAACTGCCTTATCTTTAAGGGAAAACATTCGTTGTTTGTCATTCTCGGAATTTTGCAATAAGTCAAGTTGCTTGGTATTTGTCTAAAATTGTGCAATGCATACCTTGAAGGTTACTCTATACCCTTTTTGGAACCGGCTTCGCTCCCCACACTCATTAAGTTATGTTTCACTATATCAAAATACACATCCTAAATATACTTTACTCCCCGCTTAGTTAGAATATTGACATCTCCTTTCCCTTTGATCGACACTTTGTTGTCAGGCTAATTCAATGTAACATCGACTTTACATTCTCATTTAAACTTGAAAACATTTCTAGATTCCCTGTCATATGATTGCTACAGCCTGAATCTAAAACCATACATCTTTTTCATTTGTTTGAGCAACATTACAAGCTAAAAACATTGTTCTCTTATCTGAATCCTGATTTTGACCTTCTCTTGAAAAATTTGCATTTTGTCTATTATTATCATACTGCTTCTTTCTACACTCATTCATATAATGCCCATATTTTTTACAATAGTGACATTGGACTTGAGATTTCTCATACCTTTGATTTTGTGACTGATTCTGTGTTGAGTTTTGGCTTGAGCCTTGATTGCTGCCTCTTCCATTTGAGCTTGATAAACTGTATTTTTCACCTCTGTAAGAGTTTCTTCCTCTTCATCTTGATCTAACTCTGCCTCTTCCTTGACTGACTGAAGCCTGAGTTTTGAAAGCATGCTCCAGTGATGTATCTGCTGACCTCTGCACCCTGTGTTCATGAGAAATTAGAGATGCATATAGCTCATCAACTGAGAACTGTGAGAGATTCTTTGTCTCCTCTATAGCAACTACAACCGATAGAAATTTTGTGGGCAAACTCCTTAAAATCTTTTCAACAACTCTGGTATCTTCCAGATTTTCTCCATGAGACCTAATTTGATTAACCACCCCAATGACTTGGGTGTAGAATGAATCTACAGATTCGTTGTCCTTCATACATATTGTTTCAAAATCTCTTCTCAGCATTTGTAGCTTTGCTGTTTTAACTTTTGCCATGCCTTGATAGGTTGTCTGAAGTATGTCCCATGCTTGTTTGGACTTTGTTGCTGCTGAAATCCTTGGAAAAATGCTCTCATGTACAACTTGAAATAGATAAAATAAAGCCTTTGAATCTTTCTTCCTTGTGTCCTTCAATAAGTCTTTCTCTGCTTGTGTTAAAGCATTGTATGCTACTGCATCTATTGGCTCTGCAAATCCATTCTCTACTAAATCCCATATATCTTGTGAGCTAAATAGTGCTTTCATGGTAATTGACCAGTACTCATAATTCTTCCCATTAAACTATGGAATTTGTGGGTTTGTCAAGCTTGTGCTTGCTACCATTTTTGAAATTTACCCAGATAATCTTCTTTGATAAAATTGACTCTGATAATCAAACTTGCTCTGATACTAATACACGGAAGGTGCCGTGAGGCGAGGAATTCACAAATAAGAAAAATAAACTTAAAAAAATATATTTTCTTCAACACAGAGTTGATGCTCGTAATTTTTTGTTTCTTCCACATTCACCTTCTCTTCTCATTGATTAAAAATTAAAATACAAATACAAATACATATAGGTAAAAATCACGTGAAGAATTTCCACGGATGAGAAGGCCCGTCAAAAATTTAATACAAATTACCTAACTTACTTTTCCCCCGGTCAAAACACATTTAATACAACGTCCTTTACATAATATAAAACTTAAATATTAAAGTTTTGTACTCCCAAAGTTTCTGGTGGTGGCGGCCTTTTCCATAGTTCCCCGCAGTATCGCGATGGTTAAAATCTTTATTGCGATATCGCGGGCAGTGGTTAGTTGACGGCGCGGTAAACGACGGTAAACACCTGGCGGTTAGGATAAAACAAAAAGCTACGGGAGTCTCCTGTGGTATCGCAATGAATATTTTATTGATTGCGATATAGCGGGCAACGGCTAGTGGAGACAGCGGCAGTT
>VDFB02192444.1:0-28893 GCA_007258455.2 Sequoia sempervirens | reverse complement strand
ACATTTTGACAAACTAACCCCTATATGACCTCAAATACATAAAATATGCTCTTGTATGAACTTAAACATTCCTTTTACATGAATTTTTCCCTTCATATTTTTTTACAAGAAATTTTGCAACATTTAACACAACTTGCACCTTTTTTTGCAAATATGACAAAAATTGACCAATTGACAACATTGACCACTCTACCTATGCAAACACCTATCAAATGACATAAACACATAAAATGGTATTGAGAGACCTTATTCAATGACCCCCTAACACTCCTTACTTATTTATTGACAATTAGGCCTCATGGAGGCTTGAAAACAAATTTGTGCTCTTGTACCATTCTCGCTAGGAAGAAAAAAAATCAAGTGTCTTAAGTTAAAAAAATGTAAAGCACCTGCAAAAAGAAATAAATCTTCACCACTTTCAATCACAAAAAATTGCATCTTCAGTTTGACCCATGGCTTTGTTTTCCTTGAAATCATAAGCACAATAAGTGAAATGTGCCTTCTTGTCATCTTATCATCTTGTGCATGCTCACAGTCATCCATACACTCTATGCCTTGATTTTCCTTCTGATCTATCAACCAAAATGTCTCTACACCTACTGTCTCAAGATAACAACAAACGTCTACATGGAGAAAACTGAAAATTCTATTAGTTTCATCATGAAACAATGAAGTAAATATCTCATCCTCATACCTTGGTGGCTCAATTTGTAGCTGCAAATCTATTTCACCTTTGTCTTCTTCTTCTTCAGATGTAGGCACCAACTCTTCATCATCTTCTTCCTTTTCCATTGATTCTTCTTCATTTTTTTTCTACATTTTTTCAAGGTCTTCATTATCTACATGTTTGAACTCTTCATTATTAACAATCTCTCCAACTTGTTTCCTTTCTTCTTCATTTGACATAGTCTTCATCTTCTTCTCTTGTTTTATATTCATGATTAGCCTCTTGATAGGCCAAACAACTTTCCTCTTAACTGATAAGTGCCAACTAGATTGTAACTACTTCCATTCAACCTCAAGTCTTTCTATCTTCATACTAATTGCCTCTATTTCTTGCCTCCATTCTTTCATCCCTTGATCCTTCTTGTTTTTCTTTGTATTTTCCTCTTTTCTCTTTTTCTCTTTCAGTGAACCCTCTATCTACAAAAAAATTCTTCGCAAATCCATCTTAACACTTTTCCTCACCTAGGTTTTTCCACTCACCTACTCTCTTGGAATTTCTCACTACACCAACCTACAAACAACCACACACACAAACCACAAACAACTTTCCTAGAGAATCTTCAGGCTCGGATACCAAATTGATGCAGAGCAAGAGGATTCACAATTCAACATAAAGGAAACATATTTCACAACAATGGGATTCAACCCATTCACCCATCCTACAAGGCAATTTTCCTTATCAAATTCTTGATTCTTAGAACCAAATTTTAGAATAAGGACAAATAACCACTTGTGGATTCCATAAACACCTTAAAAATCTTCAAATAACAGACATCAAATCAATTTCCAACTCAAATATTTCAAAATCTAAGTATTCACAGAATGGATTGATCAAATCAACAATTAGGCCCTTCTAGGCCACACAACAACCAACTACACTAAACCAAGCCATTCTTCCTTCTTGTTGTCTCAAACAAGTGTAAATGTACTTAGAAAACATGGCTAGTCTATTCCCCACATTGTCTTCAAGACATTTTAGCAAATACCAATTAAAAACATCTAATTTCTATTCCCAAGGTTAACTGTGTTAACTTTGTCTAGAAAGGATAGTCACTAAAAGAACTCCACAACTTGTAAATATATTGATTCCCATAATAAAATGGAGTCATCTAGTTGCAAAAACCTTCCCCAAATAGAAATAATATATGAACAGCTCAAAAATCTCAAGAAAATATCAAATAGACTTCATTATACATTAGTATTTATGCCTTAAAAATCATAACCAACTACAACCAATTGACCAAAACAAACCTTATTCCTACCATGACCCTTAAACTTCTCAATTTTCCTTTTTTGCCAACATTGCATTTTTGCAATTTTACAAGATTTTCACATTTTGACACACTAACCCCTATAAGACCTCAAATACATCCAATATGGTCTTGTATGAAATTTCACATGCCTTTTACATGAATTTGGCCCTTCATATTTTTTTACAAGAAATTTTGTAACATTTAACACAACTTGCACCTTTTTTTGCAAATATGACAAAAATTGACCAATTGACAACATTGACCACTCTACCTATGCAAACACCTATCAAATGACATAAGCACATCAAAATGGTCTTGAGAAACCTTATTTAATGTGTTTGTGTAATTAAATGTCTTGTACCTTGTCCTAGGTCATGATTACACCTTAGTTAAGTTTACTTATGGACCACATAGGAGGTTTTTGGAGAATCTCCACTTTTGGTGGACTTGACATGTTATTACCTCATCATTTCCACCTTTTGTGGACACATCATGTGATTATCTCTCCACCTTTTGTGGAGTGATAAGTTTTCCTAGTTGTCTCATGTCATAAGATTATGACACTTGTCATAATCTTATGCCCTTCTATGTTCTCACCTTGGCTATTTAACCAAGGGCTCTCTCATTTGTAATTAATCATAATCATAATCATAATCATATCATATCAATGGCATTGAATATAGTTTATTCTTGTCATATTTTCTCTTTTTTTGTGCTTTCCATTTGGTCCATAGATCTTGGCATCCATAGCCAATTCTAACATGGTATCAGAGCAGGTTGAGTGTCATTAGAGAGTCTTATTCTGAAGAGAGATTCTAGATCTAAGGAGGTTATGTTCGTGGTTCTTTGTTGCAAGTTCACATCCAAGCTTGCTGGTACAAATTTGAGCTCACCATTGCATCTGGAAGGTTCAAGATAGTTGATTTTTCCTTTTGTTTCGTCCAAATTGGACATATGAGGCCAAATCTATGAGGGTTTGAAGCTGAAGAGTGGTTGCCAGATCTAGAAGGTAGCTGCAATTTTGGAGCATTTTGGGTCAAATCAGACCCTACCATCACGTCCAGAAGGGCCAAAAACCCTAAGATCGACTGTCAATTCATCCATTTTGGAGCAAGTCATCCGGTGAAGCAAAATTTTTTACCTAAGAGTCGTACAGCCCCCAGGTCATCATTAATAGCAATGAGTATAGGGTACCATGGGCACCTGCGGAGAAGCCACATGGCCCCCTGCAACGGCCACCTGAGCCCCCACAAATTCTAGTGGCAGTTAAATCCGGGCGGCAGTAAAAAATTTTTGCAGGCAAAAAAATCAAATCCAGTGAATATTCTGACATCGGACTGGCATTGACATTGACGGCCATACAGCCGTCAATTTTAACTCGTAGCACAACTGAGTATTCTGCGGCAAAGAATATACCTTTTTGACGGGCCCAAAGATGTCAAATTTAACTTCGTGGGTTGCCATCAATACGTCAGCAATGCTTTGAAAATTTTCTACCCCTCACGGATGAGCTTTTAGTTTTTGCAGTCGAACTTTGAAGTTTAATATCTTGCTCATTCTGACTCCTTTTTTTGAGAATTTTTTTTCTATTTGGGCTAGAATTTCATGCTCTACGCACTGGTGCTATCAATTTTAGGTTTTGATGCCTGGTTTTTCTAGAAATTGAATATTCTCACAGGTGTTGCTGCTTCGTCCTCATTTTGGGAATTTCGGGATCTCATAACTTACTCCTACTGTAACATTTGTGAGAGAATTTTTTTTTGAAAGTGCATGATTTTTCATGCATTTCTCAGTGGTAGGATCAGATTGATCTCATTTTGTACCAAAAATTGTACTTGATACTATGGCCTATTTTGGCATTTGTAAGCACTAAGATCAAAGACCACTTCACTATTTTTGGCAAGTGGAAATTGTAAACGCACTAAATATAAAGTGCCAAATCAGATATTGCTTGGGGGGTTTCTTGATTGAGTGATTTGGGGGGGTAATCTTGCAGTGATTGTTTGCATTCTTTTGCTTGGTTTGTGTTCTTACAATGGGGAGATATCAAATTGAACCCCTAAATCCACATAATTATGCTACATGGAGAAAATCAGTAACAAACTATCTCATGATGAAAGGTATAATAGGTCATCTAAAGGACACAATTCAAAAACCTGCTGATGCTAAAGAATTGGCAATGTGGGAAATTGATCATGAGAAAACACTTGGATGCATATGTTCATTAGTCTCATTTGATTTGCAATTTCATATTGAATCATGTAATACACCTAAAGAGGCATGGGAGACTTTTGAGAACTTGTATGGTAAAACAGATAAGATTAGAGGCTATCAGATTGATAATGATTTGATGAATCTTGATCCTAAAAGTTTTGACCACATCCAAGACTACATCTCCAAAATCAAGCAACTAAGAACACAATTGAAAGAATGCACTATTGAAAAAGAGGATTTAGAATTGATTCTAAATGTGTTATCCAAGCTTGGTCCTAAGTATTCAGTGTTTGTTTCTAGCTTTCATACCCATTGACTTTATATGGGAGCATCATATGTTGATCCTAAGTTTGATGACTTTGCAAATCTCCTAATCCAAGAGGAAGCTAAGTTAATGAACATGGGTCTAATCAAGTCTTCCAAACAACAAGCATTGGTGGAAAATGAGACTAAGGTACAGAAAGAATCAGGGAATCTTGATAAGAAGCAAAATAAGAAAAAGAACAAGCCACATAAAGAATCAGAATCCTCATCATCAAAAGGAGAAACATCTAAGAAGGAGAGGCATTTTTGTGCATATTGCAAGAAGGATGGACATGAAGAACACTATTGTTATAAGAAGGATATTGATGAGTTGAAGAATCTTCTCAAAAAGAATCACATTGATTTGCCTTCTAGAATGTCTGAATCTTCTCCTTCTACTTCAAAACAGTCTAGAAAGAACAAAGGTAAAACCTCAGCATCAGAATATAAAGGACAAGCTCTTTGTTCTCTTTCAAGTCTAGGATCAGGGAGATGGCTTCTATATTTAGGAGCATATCATCATATGGCATCTTCACAGACTATCTTCTCTTCATTTCATCCTTGTTCTATGTCTCCTATCTTGATGGGAAACAATACATACATGAGTGTAACAAGGAAGGGATCTATTACCATTAGGGAGAACACTTTTTAGGATGTCTTGTGTGTTCCTCATTTGACAAACAATCTGCTTTCCATATATCAGATTACACATGGTGGAGATGGGAGAACTATGGAGTTCAATCCTAATTTTGTTATCATTCACAACTTGGAGGCTAGAGATGTCATTGCTACTAGGGTGGTTGATCATTCATCTCAGTTGTATTCCTTTGCATAGTTTTCTTCTGATGGTGACACTGTTCCTTCGACTGTTGATCACATGAACCATGATTCAGAGGAGACATTTGGCTTTTTGAACTTGGGCATACTCACATTAGATCCAGTTCTTGATCCTTGCATTCCATCTCCTGCACCTACTATTACAATTGATGCTACTTACGATTCAATAGTTTTGACTCCTAGTGATTCAGTGCAACAGAATATACATAGTCTTCCAGATATGGCTACTTTGGATGGCTTCCTCACAGGTATTTTAGACTTGTTTGTGGAGTCTCATCTTGCAGATTTGGAGGACACCATTGATAGCATTCATCTTCTCTTTGATGAAGATGAACCTTCTTCAGTTGTTGTGAGGGAACACCTTGACCCTCTTGTTAATTCTCTACATGATCATTCTTCAGAGATTGGCGTGAGTGTGGATTCTTTTGGACAACATTTGGAGGAGGCTTATTTGTCTTCAGAGGGGATATCATTGTCTTTGGATCATGTTCTACATTCGCCTCTACTAGATGTTGGATTATACTCTTTAGCAGTGTGGCCTAGAATGCCTTATTGGAGTGGTTCAACTTTCTGCATCAACATAGAGACACTTGAGCATGCTTCAGAGACATCATCCATCATCCATATTTCTAACATCTTGCATACATCCTTGGTTTTGTTTCTTCCTAATGGGAGGAACATTGTTCATTGATATTGGATCATCTTTAGCATTCAATGTCGAGCTTCTACCATCATTGTAGGAGACTCAACATTGAAGGGCTACCTTGCTTCTCTTCTACTTCTCTCTTATAGGGGGGTCTTTTTCCTCACATGGGGTTTTTACCTTCTCATTCTTCATTGAGAGCATTTCTATTTTGTATTTCATCTCTCTGTTGGGGAGGATTTTTGTCCCACTGGGTTTTCTCCTTTTCCTCGCTTGTGAGAAATTGCATTGCATTTGTACATGGGTACCTAACATGGCCTAGTAGCCGGGACCCATCTTGCATTGTTTTCATTTATGCACATTCTCCCTAAGTTGCACTTAAGGCGGGGTGTTGGTGTAATTAAATGTCTTGTACCTTGTCCTAGTTCATGATTACACCATAGTTAAGTTTACTTAGTGACCACATAGGGGGTTGTTGGAGAATCTCCACTTTTGGTGGACTTGACATGTCATTACCTCATCATTTCCACCTTTTGTGGACACATCATGTGATTATCTCTCCACCTTTTGTGGAGTGATAATTTTTCCTAGTTGTCTTATGTCATAAGATTATGACACTTTTCATAATCTTATGCCCTTCTATGTTCTCACCTTGGCTATTTAACCAAGGGGTCTCTCATTTGTAATTAATCATAATCATAATCATAATCATAATCATATCATATCAATGACATTGAATATAGTTTATTCTTGTCATATTTTCTCTCTTTTTTTGTGCTTTCCATTTGGTCCATAGATCTTGGCATCCTTAGCCAATTCTAACACAATGACCCCCTAACACTCCTTGCTCATTTTTTTACAATTAGGCCTCATGGAGGCTTGAAAACAAATTTGTGCTCCTACGCCAATGCCAAAAATCTACGGTTTAGTTGTCATTCCATCTTGCTAACATAAATGCATTTGGACCTCTCTCTCAATATGCATGGATACTTTAGTGTGAGTTTGAAGCAAGTTCATCCTCACTAAAATGGGGGCTAAATGTATTGTAGAAATATGGCCCCTTGTCATTTAAATGGTCTTTAAGGCCTTTCTTCATGATTCTTGGACCATTTTTCTTTGATTTAATGTTATAATGTGGCTTGAACATTCACATTAGGTCCTTAAAATTCAAATTATGGTGTCTTGTGAAGGTGTTGTGAAGTGTTGTAAAACATTTCTACACTTTTCTAGACTCTATTTATTATAATTTACCTAAAAATCACCTTTTCATCACTTATCAAGTCCTATTTTGAAGTGTTGTAAAGTCATGTAACAATATTTCATGCTTTTCTAAGCTTGTTATCACTATTTACACCTTTCCAATGCTTTATTTCACCCCTATATGTCCTTATAAGGCTTAGTTAAGTGTGTTTTTTTAATATAAACCTGACAAACAACATTAAATGCAAGATAATTCCTAATACACACTTTTAAGTTTGAGGTGGGACCTATTCACCATGGATGGTGAAACATTTCATGGCAAATGTGTCCCTCTTGGCTCAAAATTCAAAATATTTCAAATTTTCTTTCGGGTTTCTATTTAAAATCACCTTATGTCAGCCTATGGTGAGGTATCTTTTGGTTACTAAGGCACAAGTACATATAAATAAGTGTTTTTCTTGTTAGTTTAACCCCCATTCATCAAGTTCACTTATTCACACATTCATTCAAGCATTCAAGCACTTTGCATTATTGAATCAAGTATTAATCAAGTATTTTGGAGCAACCATTGTTATATCTTCATATTTCTCCAATAAGGGTTTGGCAAGTTGATAGCATTTGCATGTTATTTGTTTATCATTATCTTCTATTCCATTTCTTCTTTAAGGGTTTGATTACCAAAGTGGTATTTGACCAAGGAAAATCCCTAAAACCTAACCCTTAACCATTTTCCCCCTTTTGTGTATGTATTTGTAGACTTGTGTATGTAGATTTGACAAGCTATTAGGTGTTGAAAAGTGGACAAGAAGTCAAAAAAGTGTTTCAAGTCAACTACAACTTATTTCAAGCTTGGAAAAGACATTTTGTCCATTCTCTATAGATTTGACTCTGATAACTTGACAAGCAAACAACCTCAGATCTGGTGCTACACGATTGGTCCCTGATTTCACAAAATTTTGGGAGTGGACTGATTCGCCATCAGTGGTGAATGAGAACCACCTTAAGACTAGAAATCTAGATTTTGTCAGATTCTGGATCCCAACACTCAGAAACCTGTTCTTAGAAGTTTTCATCAAAAGTAGGACTGATTCACCATTAGTGGTGAATTAGTCCATTGGTGATTTTTCAATGATCTTTGTTAGGATTTAGGACACTATAGATTCTCCATTCTCTGCCTAGCTACACTCTAATTTAGTTCTCTTCTTTTCTATTTTGCATTTGTTCATACTTTAATTCATGTTTGCATATCACATTATATTTTCAAACATTACATAATTCTTAGGTCTTGCATTCATAATTAGTCAAATATTTCATTTAATTGCATTTAGATCATTCCATTTAGTCTAAATAACATCATCAACATCTTAATTTGAGTGAACCACCTAGACTTTTGAGTGGGGTTTATCTCTCTCCTTTTAGGTGAAACATTCCTAAGAGTGCAAGAGTAGTTTATAAGCCCTACCCAAAAATATATGGTTTAGCTTCCAACTAGGACTCATACACCAAGTTGGGTGAATTAGTCCTGCTTCGGGAAGACTCTACTAGATCAAGTTTCAGACAACTGGGTACTCAAATCTGTAAATTTTTTGTTTTCATCCTTGGTAGTGGGACGCATTCACCACTAATAGAAAATAAGTCCACCTCTAGATTTCTAGAAATTTAGAATAGGAAACTATAGACTTCAATCTTCCTTTCTGCTCCTCATTCAGATCCAGGCCCGAAACTACAAAATTCAACATGTAGGTCTTCTCCAAGCTTCTATTAGGGTTTTGATCACTTTGAATAGATTTGGCAATTTAATGATGATTTTTTTCAATCTTGCTCTTGGAAAAATCTAGAAACAAGACTTGCAAAATCACATGCAAAGAGAGGGGAAAATGGTTGAAGGGTTCTAGAGAATAGGGGTTTTCCTTGGTCAAACCCCTTGTTGGTAATCAAACCCTTGAAAATGAAATGAAATATGTAAAGAGAATATGAATGAACAACTCCCAATGCTACAACTCACAAAACCTTTGAAGCAGAAATCTAAAGACATGCAAGTAATAGCTCCAATGGATGTAGACTTGAGGATGCTTGAAATTCCTAGAATGCTTAAGTGAATAATTGATTAATTGCTCGAATGATTGGGAGATGAAAATGTGTAGAAAAACCTTATATTTATACACAATTATGCCCTAATTCTCGAAGATACTACATCACAGGATGACCTTAGGTCTTAGAAAATAAAAACCCACCAAAATTTTGAATTTATTTTGATTTTTGAGGTAAAGGGGACTCATTTTCCCTTAGTGGCGAATGGGTCCCACTTAAGGAATTTTAATTGGGTTTCAAAATTTAGATGTTTTAAATGATAAGCCATCGAGATTTATTTTAAAAAAAAATACAATATAATTAAGGCATGCAAGTGTAAATGGGGCCAATTATGCTGGTATGTGGCTTTACCGGATCATGCCATATATATACTATTATATAGCCTTATGGTATAATCATATTATTCCCAGCCCCCGGGACTTTGCTGTGTATCCCAAGCAAAGAAATTTCAGAGAAAGGGTCAATAATTTCTTCCGGGCTTTTTCAAGGCGATCACCTAAAAAAAGGAAAAAAAAAAAAATCAATGAAAAAAGGAAAAAATCCAATTTTGTGTAGAACTCAAAAATCTGGAAGCTTCTAAGCTTGGTAATGGGGTTCGTGATGGCATTACCGTGATGATGAAGAACATGATTATTCGTGATATTGTAATAGGTTTTCTACCTCAGATAATAAAAGTATTGGATGGCTGCGATTTGGTGGATGTAGCCCAGATTGGGTGAACCATGTTAAATTTTGTGTTATGATTTATTCTATGCATGTTTTAGTTTCTCTGTTTATTATATAAAATCTGCATTTAATTGTTAGATCTGCCATCTCTAACCCTAACAAGTGGTATCAGAGCAAGTTGTGTTTTGATTATCATTTGTAGGAAAGTCTCATGGCTGAGTGGGAATCTCATGGCTGAGTGTATAATGGTAGACAAGGGCAAGAAGGCTGCTGTATAGAAATTCCACCGGGCAAGGAACTATTAGTTATGGAAAGATGCAAGATGGAGGACTATCTCAATGCCGTAAGGATTTTATAATGGCCATTTTGGGGCTGGAAAACCAAGAAACCCGGGCAAAGAATGCCCATGAACGCGTGGGAGATCTTGGATAGAAAGTCTCTTTATAAGATTCATTTGTGGCCCAGGGCAATGTAAAATAAGGTGCATGCTCAATAATAAGCAAAAGTGCTAAAGACAACCAAGATTTGATGGAAACCCGGAAAGTTATATGAAAAGCCCGGCCGGTCAAGGTATTTCTTATGAAGCGCTTATTTAATATGAAATGGTAGAAGTGGTGGCGGTTACAATCATTTAAATGAGAGTTTGACACGGGTCACCAAATAACACTAACTGCGAAAGTAAACTTCTGATGAAGCCAGTTGCGGCTCTTTTGACTCGGCGTTTCGGCCTCAAAGCCGAATAGCTTGGTAATGGTTGTTGTGCTAGCAATTATGTTTCCTCGGGTTTGAATACATTGAAGTTTGATGATGTTGTTGGTGTTATTTTGAGTGAGGAACTCAGAGAAAAAGCCTCGCCAGCTGTGTGGAACATCCACATCAAAGTGCTGGTTTTGAATGCGAAAAGCGGTGAGGCGTAACGAAAGGAGAGATAGTGAAACAATTATGGAAATCGCGGGAAGTCGGAGGAAAAATCAAAAGACAAAAAGGACCTCAATCTAGAGACAAGAGTGGGATTGCCGAATATGGTAAGTCGGTCATCCTCGGGCTATTAAGAAAGATTGCTAGTCTCAAAAAAAGAAGGAGATAGAAAGGAAGGAAGTAAAGAGGAAAATTTGGTAAGTAATAAATCTGATGAGGATGCTTTGATTCTTTCCTTTGATAATGCTGATGATTCTTAGGTGTTAGATTCAGGGGCTTCATTTCATGCTACCCCCCATAGAAGTTATTTTCTTGATTGCGTCGGCGATTTTGGGCTGGTTTATTTGCAGATAAATCTAACCCCTCGGCCGACATTGTTGGGAAAGCGGTATTAAATCAAGATTGCCAAGTGCTTAATGGGAATCATTGGCTGTACTACACGCGGAGGTAAGACACATACATGTTCCAAAGCTAAGCAGAAATTTAATTTCAATAGGCAACCAGATGATGAAGCGTTGTGTTGTTACTTTTAGTGATAAACCGGAGTGGGTCACAAAGGGTGCCTTAGTGGTAGAAAAGGTGCCAAAGTAGGCACCTTATATCTTTGGTACAGGCCGCTATTGTCTCTACTCTTTAATTGTTACACATGCAAAAAGGGTCAATGTTCAGAACGCTTGCCGCGAAATTTCCGGGCGTGTAGAAGATCATACAGTTGTTGTGGACTATGAATCAACACTATGGCATAATAGACTTGGGCATATGAGTGCAAAGGTATGAAAGTACTTCATTCAAATAATGTTTTACCAGGTCTAAAATGTGTTAATATGGATTTCTGTGAAAGTTGTGTGTATGGCAAACAAAAGAGAGTTAGTTTTTTCAAGGATGGGAAGCAAAAAAAAGATGAGAAATTGGAGCTTGTGCATACAGATGTATGGGGACCAGCTCAGGTATCTTCTCTCGGTGGCTCTCTATATTATGTTACATCTCATTTCCATGAGATGCAACTAGGAAGGTGCATGACTTTATTTCCTTAGCAGAACCGGGGTTTTATTTGAAACTTTTAAAAAATGGAGAAGCTTGGTTGAGAATGAGACGGGTAAAAAGATAAAATTTCTCAGATCCGATAATGGTGGTGAGTATTGCAGCAAAGAGTTTGAAGATTATTGTTCCTCTAATGGTATTCGTAAGTAGAAAACGGTTCCAAGGACTCCACAAGAAAATAGAGTGGTTGAGCGCATGAATAGAATAATAATGGAGCGTGCACAGACTATGAGATTGCTTGCTGGACTGCCTATAAAAATGTGGGATTGCAGAGATCAGAAACACCGCTGCTTATTTAATCAACGTAGGGTCTCTTCTTAATCCCTCTCAAGTGACCTGCAGTGGTACATGGTGCTGTAAGAAAGTGAGTTATTCTTTTCTCTCAAAACCTTCATTGTGCTTACTTCTCACATTACGTAGATCTCTAAAAAATAGAACTTCACAAGCTTGGATGCAACTCCAAAACGTGTATTTGTTGGATATGGTGACATTAATTTCGGCTTATAGGTTTTAGGATTTTGAAAATTAGAAAATTGTGAGAAGTAGGGATGTCATATTTAATGAGAAAGTGCGTTGTACAAAGATCCGTTTGCTATAGCATGAGAAGAAAGAAAAAGATTATGGTAGTGTTGGATGATACCCAAACAATGATGTTTCAGTTGGGTTCCTCACATACCGGGCAAATGTACCACTACCGCAACCTTTGTGAATGCCAGATCGATCTTCTTCAAGGTTATAGACTCCGTGAAAGATTCTCTCCCTCTTGTATACCATTCTATTAACCTACGCCGCGGAACCGTAATATTATGATGAAGCTATGCAGGTGGATACCAAGGTTCAGTGGGAGCATGGAATGAAAGAAGAAATGGACTCCTTGCTGGAAAATCAGACTTGGGATTTATGCAAGTTTCCTGCAGGTAAAAAGGCTTTACCAAACAAATGGATTTACAAGCTGAAAGAGGAGGATGGAAGTAAGAAAAGATTTAAAGCCAGATTAGTTGTAAAGGGATTTGTACAGAAACAGGGTATTGATTTTGATGAGATTTTTTCTCCTATTGTTAAAATAACTTCTATTCGTATTGTTTTAAGTATTGTGGCTACTAAATATTTGCATTTAGAATAGCTTGATGTTAAAACAACTTTTCTCCATGGTGATTTGGAAGAGGAAATATACATGGATCAGTCACAAGGATTTGAGGTCAACGGTAGGGAGAAACTAGTGTGCAAATTGAATAAAAGTTTATATGGTTTGAAGCAAGCACCTCGGCAATGGTATTTGAAATTTGACAGTTTTATGGCTAAGTAAGGCTACAACAGGTGTAATTCTGACCATTGTGTTTATTTTAAGAGGTTGGATAATGACAGCTACATTATTTTGTGTTTATATGTTGATGATATGCTTGTAGCTGGGTCTAACATGGACCACATAAGAGAGTTGAAACAACAGTTAGCAAAATCTTTTTCTATGAAGGATTTGGGTGCAGCAAAGCAAATCCTTGGTATGAAAATTTGTAGAGATAGGAAAAATAGAAAAATATTTTTATCTCAGGCTAATTATGTTGAAAAGGTGTTGCAGAGATTTCATATAGAGAATGCAAAAGCTGTCAGCACACCTTTGCCTAGTCATGTTAAATTGACTAAGGATATGTGTCCAAAGACACAAGAGGAGGAACAAAAAATGTCCAAGGTACGATATGCTTCAGCTGTAGGTAGTTTAATGCATGCCATGGTATGCACTAGACCGGATATTGCACATGTTATAGGAGTTGTTAGCAGGTATTTGAGTCATCCCAGAGTTGAGCATTGGAATGCAATAAAATAGATTCTCAGGTATTTGAGAGGTACATCCAATAATTGTTTATGTTTTGGGGGCTCTAATACTGATTTAAAAAGCTATGTTGACTCAGATTTAGTAGGGGATATAGATACCAGGCGGAGTACCACAGGTTATGTATTTATAGTTGGTGGGATATCAGTGAGTTGGATTTCTCGAATGCAGAAGGTGGTTGCTTTATCCACCACAGAGGCAAAGTATGTTGCTGCAATAGAGGCGGCAAAGGAGATGATATGGCTGCAACTTTTCATGGAGGAGTTGGGAAAACAACAGGCTGAAAATTACTTGTTTATAGACAGCCAGAGTGCTATACATCTTGCAAAGAATTATGCTTTGCATTCTAAAACAAAACACATACAGTTGAGATATCATTTCATTCGGTCAGTGTTGGAGGATGGACAGGTCAAGTTGGACAAGATACATACAGATGTAAATCCCGTAGATATGTTTACAAAGGCAGTGCCAAGGGAGAAGCTGAGCTCCTCTTCAGCTTCGGTTGGTCTTCAAGGTTGAATTCAAGTATAACAGAGCAGCAGGGTCCAAGGTACTTATTTCTAGTGGGAGCTATAATTGCAGCCGTGTTGTCCAGGATTAGTCTCCAAGTGGAAGGTTGTGATGGTGTGGAGCCTGATCAGTCTCCAAGTGGGAGATTGTTGATATGTGGCGACTGATCATACTATAATGTATAGCCCATGGTATACTGTACACCCTAGCCCCCTGACCTTGCTGGGGTCTGGGGGCAGCAGCCCCTGAGAAAATTTTTCTTCCTACTTTTTCGCGTGATCACCGAAAAAGAAAAAAATCAATGAAAAAGGAAAAATCCGATTTTGTAGAACCCAAAAATCTGGAAGCTTCTAAGCTTGGTAAAAAGGGGTTCGGATGGGTATTACTGTATGATGAAGAACGCGATTATTCGCGAGATTGTAATAGGTTTTTCACTGGATAATAAAAGTATTGGATGGTTGCGGTTTGGTGGATGTAGCCCAGATTGGGTGAACCACATTAAATTATGTGTTATGATTTATTCTATGTATGTTTTAGTTTCTCTGTTTATCAATTAAAATCTGCATTTAATTGTTAGATCTGCCATCTCTAATCCTAACAAATTATAGCATAAGAAAAGTCAAATTATTAATGACAAGCCTAGAAAAATGTGAAAGTTTGTTACAACACTTTACAACACTTTGAAATAAAGTTTAGTAAGAGATAAAAAGAGGTTATTTAGGTGAAATATATTAATAAGATCCTAGAAAAGTGTGAAGATGTGTTGCAACACTTCACAACACTTTTCCAAGGCATCATAAAATTCTTATTAATTCACAAGGGCCCAAGACCTAATGTGAATGTGTTGACCACATTACAACACTAAATCAAAGCAAAACTAAGTTGACAACCACAAGAAAGACCCAATGAATGAAAATTTCCAAAGATCCATTTCTCTATGCTACACATGGGAAAATTTTGTGCTATTTTTTAATTATTATTTATAATGAAGATCTTTTTAAAAAAAAATTATGGAGATAAATAATAACAAACAAGCAGTTTTGAGTGGGAAGATATATAATTTTTCAAATTTTTGACAAAGGTCCAATATTTACTTAATGGATACCTATTTAAATGTTGGGGTCACAGAGGGTGGGTAAAGAGGAATCTCTGTTATGTTTGGGCGAGAAGGTGGGTAATTTAAATGACATTTACCATGTTTCCCTTAAGGTCCATTAAAGCTATATGACTAACCATAGGCTTGCTTTATTGTCAAGCACGAAGTTTCATATTATTGTTTCTTGATGTATTCAGATTAAGGTAATAATATCTACTTTTCACTAAATATTCATGATAACATAAATTTTAGTTTTTTGACAACCCACAGACCACATGCCTAGGAGTGTAACCTCTAATTACAATTTTTATAACTTAGTCCCTAATAAAATCCATTACTTATTAGAAAAAATTGATATTAATTGTAATTATATTATAATTAAATAAGTTCACATTAGTAAAAATGATAAGACAAAGCTGGCTTACTTACATGGTGCAAAAACTTTGATAATAAAGAAAAAAACATTATATATATGACTAAAGATTTACTTCATCTATTATTGTAATAGTCCATTTCACATTAGCAAAAATGATAAGATAAAACTAACTTATTTACATGGTGCAAAAACTTTGAAAAATTGAAGATTAAAAGAAACATGATATACATGACTAAAGATTTACTTAACTTTGATAATAAAAAAAAAAAAAATTGAAAATTATAAAAACATGACATGTAACTAAAGACTTACTTCATCCGTTCCTGTATTAATAATCAATTTACTAATCACTAATACATTCCAGTCACTGGAGACATTATTTTACTATTACTATTGAGATAATGTACTAATACATTCCGTTCATTACATACGTTATTTTACTATTTCTATTGAGATAAAGCTGGTGAGAACATATTCCACAGTCGTATGGTTTACCGACTTATCCTTAATGTCCCCCTCTTTGGTCTATTGCTGTTCCGTCTCACATGGTCCTCTCCATTTTGTTCCCCATTCTCAGAAGTATAGTTTTCTGATACAACAGATGCCGCCTTGTTATCGCAGAAGTTACGGCCATGCCACACCTTGGGGGGGAATTTTTCTTGGAAATGGAAAGTGTCGGGTTCCTCAATATTCTCACGACGCACATTGGCATACTCAGCATGCCAATCATTTGTGCCGTCAACCAGAAAATCCAGGAGACAGATTTTACCCTCCAGACAAGGGCCACTTAGATTGAATGGATCAATATTCCCTGGCTTAAATGTTGTGTTTTCCTTTCCATCGTTGAGGTGCTTCTTGAACACCTCTATTCCACTTTGGTTGCGGAACCTCACATGGACAGGATCTTTGGTTCCTGGATCGCCAACTAGACGAAGGATTTTGTGGCTCGTCTTCACCTCCAGTGTATATGAACACGTTGCCTGTAAATTTATACGAGCATTTAATCATAATTTAGTATATAAAATCCTTATAGTTGAAAGGATCTAAAATGAATAAGCCTTCTTAATTCGGTTCGCATATTTTTAAACTTGGAAGACAGAGACAGCATCTTGGTCAAGTGGTGAACACATTTTACTGATGCTGGGTGAAAACTCACATTCCATTTTCAATTTAAAAAATAAAGAACAAATATAAGTAAAGTTATATCAATCTGTACATCTATGCATCCATATAATTTGGAAGTCTCTTTAAGATGGGTTAAGCCTCACTTTTCATATTTTAAATGAAAAAGAGAAAAGTATAAAAAATTTGAATTATATTTAATCACATTTTAAAATATTTGTTTTATAGAGTCATATTTTATATAAGAGAATATCTGATTATGTATGTTATCTATTTAATGATCTTTGGATTCATAAATTTGATAATAAAATAAATCTGTTCAAGCTCTCCAATTTCAAAAAAAAAATTGTACAAAATTGAAATAATAGATAAAAATGAAAGACCTGCGACTCAAACAATAAGAAAAAATGGATGCATTGCATTTGAATAGTAAAGAAATCAAACAATTAGTATAGTCCCAAGAAATGGAGAGGAGGAACTCAAGAATTTGGATCATAAAGATAGTAATATAAAATGATAAAGTAACTTGCAGCAAATCAGAAGTCTTAGAATTCAAAGTAAAAATTATGGCATAAATTTGTTGTAGAGATCTAAAATATGAAATGACTTTTCTAAAATACATGGAGAAGCAAGGTTTCAATTATAAATAAGCTCTACTGTTTAGGCAATAAAGAGAATAATAGTAGTGTGATAGAGTAATCCTGCAGTAAATTAACAGTCTTAAATCTAAACATAAAAATATGATCATAAAGGTGTTGTATGAGTAAAATGCAATAGATTTAGATGTAAATACATTTTTTTTATTTAAACTATGTATATAAATACAGTAGATTTGTTAAAAATAATGTTAAAGTGAAGATGTCTATTACAAATAAACTCACACTATAAATAAAAAATGCAATGATACAACATTCTACAAAAATTAATAATCTTGAATCCAAACATCACAAGAGCTGCAGAGCAGCGAAGTTCCTGCCATAAAGTTTTAGAATAGTTTTGTTTGTATTTGTTGTGTATTGCAAAAGGCCTGGGTCAAACATCGGAAATCTCAATTGAACCCATATGCTCGTTTTGTTGATTGTAGAGTAGTGGACAAAAGCATTGCAATATTCATTAGACCAAGACCACAAGGTAGAGGATTAGTTGATGAAGTTATTCTTGAATCCTCTTCATAGGAAACATGACCAACTAATTGGTATTCTCTTTTAGCACTAGGATCATACAAAAGTAGAAGCAATAGTTTTCATTTTCTATATATATATTTTTTTATTCAAGGGTAAACGCTTTTGACCGGAGCTATGAACCAGATACAACCATTCAACAATACCATTAACGAGTTTGAACCTTTGTGGAAAGAACAACAATGCCACCTATAAACCAACACACCATGCCAATACCGACTTAATTTGCTATATATTAACCATCTTTTACTTACAAACTTTTTTTGAAAAAGGTAGTTAGAAGGTGTCATACCTCTACTGCATTTAAGCCAAGATCAATTAGTATTGCACCAGGTTTAAACCAATCACCATGAACCAAATTTGGCTCGCCTACTATCTAGAATCACAACTACATACTACAGACTCATCACTGTGTGAACTGATGTTTATCTAGGGTATTAATTGTTTAACTTAGACATTGATGTGTATACCCTTAGCTTCCAAATCTTCTTGTCTCATTTAAATTTTGTTGACATCACTATCTCTGGATAAGTCATAACCAAATTCTAAGGTCATCTCTAGATGGACATGCTCTCTGCCAAATATGATGAACTAGGGCATGAATGAACTAAATGTGTTACATATCCATCAACGTTAAATTATTTGGATGATTAGAAAAACTTCAAGAAATTGTAGACATAAAGAGAAAGATTAAATAAAAACTAAATGAGATACACTCTTGACAATCTTTGTTTGAGATTTTCACTGCTATTTGGTTCTATGTTATATTATTTTCAAAATTAGAAGTTTTTTTATTATGCTCAATTAGAATAGACTCTACAAGAAATGCATAAATATATTGTCTTGTGTAAGAAGCCCACAAATAGAAATAATAATTTGTTGATAAATCACAAGAGATAACTCTTTGCAGTCAAACACAAATCTCTAGATTTTTCACACTAATCCAATAATTATCGCCAATGAATCAGAACAGTAGTATCAATCTTAGTTCAATGATATATGTCAATGTTAGATTCATAATTAACAATAAATTTTAGATACTCCACACTGGACACTGAAACAAATTGAAAAGTTGTCTTTATTTGCATCTCCTCTAGAAACTCATCTATCTTGTAAGTTAGGTAACATCTGCAAACACTATGTACTGGCTTGTGCTGCTAGAATTGGAAGTCATGTAAATTTTTGTAACATACTGGCTAGTATAAGTTCTACACTAAGGGCCTCTACCATTTTGATGGAAAAAAAAACATGATAATGGGTCTCTTTAACTTAATCCCCTAATTTATGAAGAAGACCCTATGGGGGATGATTAATCGAATTGAAAAATAAGACAATTCATTATGCATTTAGTACTCCCTTGGTTGAAGTTGACAAGAGGTATATGCAATATAGAAGTTGCCAAGTCAACTTATTAAAGGCTTTGGACATATCTAATTTGATAATCATTCCAGAATAACAGTAAAATTTTGAGAGATTGAATGGTTCTCTTGGTGTAGGTGGATTTGCAAGGTGTACTTTACTCTGAAGCATTCTCATGAGGTCAAACACAATGATAATAAATATGAACAATATCTAAGGTCAAACCCTACTTGAGCCTTAATCTAAATGAACCCTAACCTTAACCCTAATTAAACCATAAACCTAACTCTAATTAAACCTTAATTGTAAACTGAACTAAAATAAGCCTAATTGAACCCTAACTATAACTTGAACTTTATTCTAATCATAACACTAATTGAAATTTTTTTCAGTAATTGGTATTAATATTTTGAAAGAATTAACACAATTAAATTTATGCTACAAATCAATTTAGTATTAAAGGTAATTAAAAATAGTTGAATTTTGATGTTATATTGATTAATTAGTTAGCATTTGTTATTCAAAGTTTAAATTTTATTAATTATTATTATTATTTTAATAATGCAAAGGAAAATAGTAAATAAATGTTACGTACACAATGTGAGGGGTAATTAGTAAGTAATTTAATGAAAAGTAATTTATTTTTATAGTGTAATTTAATAAAAAGTAATTTATCGTTATAGTGTATTTTAATTTTCAAAATAGTTAGTATGGTTTACCTTTGGAAATAAACAACCTAAGTTTAAAAAAACTCATAAAAATTATTAATAATCAAGATTTCTGGATAAAAGTGTGCGATTTTTTCCATCAACATTTCGGATCATACTCCATGATCCATCATCAGGATGATTAGCAGATAGAGAGAGAATTGAATTTTGAAATATGTTTTGTTATATAATTGGCATGTATAAAAATTAGTTAAAATTCCGAAATGGAAGTAATGGAAGTAATGGAAGCGCATTAATCTTTTATATCGGGTGAAATTTGTCTACCAATTAGATTGAAGAGAATTGAATTTTGAAATATGTTTTGTTATATAATTGGCATGTATACATTGATAATAGATAAAAACAAATCAAATAGAAAAAATGCTTCAGCTCTCATTGGTTAAAAAGAGAATTATTAATAACTAGTTAAGATTTGGTGGTGCCTATAGTTCCCTGGAGGAACTAAAAATGTAGCTGAATATTATTATACATGCTTAAAATACAAAAAGATTGTAAAAAAGGGAAGTGTTTGCATAAAACAAATAAACTTTAAACAGCTGTAAAGTAATAATAAGCAATCTGAAAACCAAGGCCTGAAAATGTGGCTTGAAGATTGTTTTACAGACCTAAAATACAATATAATCATCAAAAGAAACGAAGAGAGGTGGAGCCATATTACTAAAATCATAATTATCCATTCCTCTCAAAAAAAGTAACTGAAAGAAGTTTAAATAAACCCTTCCAAAATACTTCAGTCTCACAACTGAATACCATATAAACTCATATAAACTCATTTGTCTAAACGATTAAATGCATTTTCATTAAATTCTATATGTATCCCAGAACCCAAAAATCATATCAACCATCTACTGAACAATTAATTCCTTATCTAAGAATCTAGAAACTAATTTTCCTTTAAAAATAAGGATCAGCTCATCTCAATAAAAGAAATTAATATAACCTCTTGGGAGGCACAAATGGGCTGCAGTGGAGCCAAATTTAGAAGAAGAAACACCCTGAGAGCAAATAATGCCAGGTTATATGCCATAGGCTTCATGGTCATTTCTACAGAACAAATGTGACAAAAGTGTCAGAAGTAGAGAGCTGTGTGTTACAAAGAGTTGGCTAAGAGTTAAATAGAAGGCAATCGAATCAGTGAACATGCAGGGGCCAAAAAGAAAAGTATAGGAGAGGGTTTATGAAGGCGACTGTTTTCCCTCTCCGATTAAATCTCCTCCAATAGTTGCACCAACTTATTTTTCAAGTTGTTACCTTTTGATCAGATTACTGAAGTAGTAATTTCATTTTTCAGATCTATGCCTACTTTAACAGAAGGCACATGGAAAATCTGATTTGTAAGAAGAAAATTCCAGAAAAAAAAAGATGGAAGTGTTAGTCCAATTGATTTTAACAAAAGCTGTTTGAGTGGACCCTTAATATAAGAATATAGTGTTAAAAGGACACTGGTTTTTAATCGTTCTTAAGATAAAAATCAGCAAATCAAGAATCTATAAAGTGAAATATGGCAATTTAGTCCAATTTGTTTTAACTAAAAGTAAAGAGTGGACCCTTAAAGCTAGAATAAAGTGGTAAAAGACATCGTGTATGATCCATTCTTGTAATAAAAGATGGGCAAAGTCATGAGTGTCTCCGTCATTGCCGTCATTCTGTGACACCTCCACCCTGCAACTTCTTTATACTAGATAGCATTATTGGATTCCTCCAAAACTAGTACAATTATTTGAAGCTCTTCTTATGTACCAAAGGATCGCATTTAAGAAGCATATCAAGATCTTAACAACCTCAAATTAATACACGTTGAATTTGGAGTAGCCTTAAGAAATTATGTATGTTTATTACATCAAGAGGAATCTACGGTGGCATCCAACAATCTGTGTAAATTTTTTGAACCAGCATTTAAAATGACAGGCAGCTGGAAGCCACATGCAACTAAGTAGATTTGATGAAACAAAAAAAAACAAATAAATCAATCAATAATATTTTTGATTGCAAAGATAAATCAAAGATTTGATCACAAAGATAAATCAATAAAAAAATAAAAATAAAGAATGATAACTCTGCACGTATTTTATATATATTAATATTTAATATATATATGTTAGTATATAATACTATCATATTATGTGTGCATGTTAGATATTTAAATTTCAAAGTTTCATATATGTGAGACAATTCTATACTATTCTATACTAGTCACACGGGTGTTTCCGTGAGTTAATTTATGGTAGGTTATCACATGATTATCTTATATAATATAATTAAAAAAGTGTAGGACATTGTTAGACACAAAATTTTATTTTATTAAATTTTGGTTTTTCTTTCTTTTCTTTGGAATGTCTATATTTTATTTTGAAGCAATGAATTCAATGTGTTTTATTATATATTTTAATGGAGTTTATATTATTTTTTTGTTTTTCTCTTCGTGTTTTATGAAAAGTTATTTACTTTTTTTAGATTTTTTTTTGTTCAATTATGAGTTTCAATTTGTTGTTTTTAAGATTGAAAATCTTAGTTGTACTCAATGATTGCTAAGAAAAATATTAGATCACCAGTAAATAATGTCATTTTTGTGGATCTACATCTTAGTTTTATTCCTTCTCGTGTCATTGCATGTGAAAGCTTTGTTGGTCGAGAGAACTCAACATTGATTCTTGGCCCTTGAAATCATTGTTGTTTCAAGGTTTGCCTCAAAGTATTGAGGTGATGACTCTACTATTCTAATTTGAAGTTCATGTTGTTGCAATAAAGTATTTTTAATAATTCAATGCATATTCTATAAAAATGAAAAAAGGTTTTAAGATACATGATTTTTTCTTCTTTTCTCTTGACAACTAATATTCTTTTCTTGCCTAAGATCTTGAGCTATGTTGGTATAAAGGTTTACTTTTCAATTTTATTTATAAATTTGTACATAACATTGGTTCTTGGTGGAAGGACTACGAAAAGCAATCTCCCTCTCTAGCTTTTTCCATGGAAGAGTTTGCTAATGTTAGGATAGGTGACAATATAATTGCTATCCTAAGTTGATAATTGTGTTTCTCTAAGTTCTTTGGAAAGTGCTCTAGAGGACATGAGGGATGAAATATTTATTATTTGTTTTCCTATGACAAATTGTAATTGGATTAAAAGAGGCAAACCCATTATGATGGCATTTGCAAGGCATCCTAGAAGAATATTCCTCTTGGGCATCCAAATTTGTGAGTGGGGACCACTTTGGTGTGCATTTTTTTCATGTTATTTACATGTTTTGCATGCTATTACATAGTTGGGTGTCCAGGTTTGCATGTTGGTGCATGCTCTTACATGAAGTGGTCAAAACCATTAGAGAGTTATGGTGCACTCACTAGTGACCAATTCTGATTGGATGTGGGTTAGATGCATAAGTTTTCATGTTGGTGCATGCTCTTTCATGAAGCCATCACAACCGTTGGAGACTTATGGTACACTTAGTACTAACCAATTCCGACTGGTTGTGGGTTAGGTGCCCATGTAAATGCCATGTGATTATTTAATATTTATGCCATGCTTATGGGTTTTCCACTAAAGGGGGAATGGGATTTCTAGGTAGTTTTTCTTGTTGTTTTGGGATACTATTTGTGATATTGTCTCCCACAAACTTTTACATATTGGAGCATTGTGATGGTGGTTTGAAGAGTCTATTGGTAGGTTGTCAGAGTGATCATGTGCTATTGGAATTTAGAGAGGATTGTTGTATTGGTGTACCTTTTTTGAAAAGTAATACAAACATTACATCTCTTTGGGTGTGGATTTTTTTTCCAGCACGAGTTTCTCCAGATATATCATTTACACTCATTATTTGGCTTACATTACTAGGTTTTGTGAGTTGAATGTTAAATTTTCTTTTCCAAGCTTTTGCTTGGTGGTGAACCCCTCAGACCTTAAAGCATCCCCTCCTAGGTCTTCCTCATTGAGAATTAACTCACCTTTGGGTTGATAGTCAATCCAATTTGGGGTCCTAGGGAATATTTCAATGCAAGGGAAGAATAGTGGTGTTCCATGACCTAGGTTATAAGGAACCCATTTTCCCTATTGTTTATTTTGGTGAACCAGATATTTTGGGACATTAATTTTTTCTGATTTGGATTTCATTAAAGTCCTAGATCTCTAGGTTTCTTTCATTTTTGCATTGCATCATGCATTAGTGAAAGTACATCTAGGTTTTCTCATATTTGCATTAGTTAATTTGTATATAAGTTGCATTTTTTCACTTGTGCATCATTTTATGTCATTGAAAAATTGAAAAGTGCATTGTCAATCATCCTAATTGCATTTAGTAACATTGTTATTGCATTCAAAAATGAAAAAAATGCACTCAACTTTTCATCCAATTGCTTATCATTAGTTACTTTTTTCTTGTATTCATTTGCACACTTTTTTGTTTCTTAACATTAGATTCCTAAGAAGGCAACTTGGGAATATTGTAAACAATCAAGATTTTGTTATTTTTCTAGAAAAAGTCTTTACTGTGACTAAAAATCCCTTACCGGAATCTTAGTCCTTCTATGGGTTTTTGGCTCAGAACCCTCTATGTGTTGTTTTCTATCTGTTCCATTTTATGGAACCTCAAAATTCCTTAAGTAGGACCAAGACACCCTTGTTGGAATCTTAGTCACTATTGAGTTTGAAGCTATAGTTTTCAAGGTTTAAATATACTTTTCTATTCTTTTTTTGCTACTTTTAGTTTTTTGTTAAAGTTTGCAAAATTACTGCTATTCCAATTTCTTTCATTTCAAGTGTATTTTGAAATCATTTCAATTACAATCATCATTAGATCTGAAAATGCTCACATTTTTGAAAATTTGTATAATATGGATAAAAGTACTTTTCACTTTTCCACATACAATGTTTACATTCATAAAAATTTGCATAAGTTTGATAAAAGTTCTTTTCATTTTTGGATATACATTGTTTGCATTCTTTAAGTTTTGCATACATTGGATAAAAGTGTTTTACATCATTGGATATACATTGTTTACATTAATAAAGAATTGCATGAGATGGTTAAAATTACTTTTTATTTTTGGTCAAACAATGTTAGTACCTTACCTTTCTAGGCACACTAAGAAAAAGTTCATATCCCCTCCCTATGAGAGTGTTTTAATGAAAGAGAATACAACCTTGTACATTCCTAATGATCATATTCATTCTTCTCCTAATATCTCTCCTATTGGTGAAGAAGATATTTTGGTGTTAGAAGAACCAAGAAATGGGAGTTTTGAGGGTCCTAGTTGTTTCTCCCATTCTACCTCTCTTAGTAGACAATACATTAATGAACATGAAGAAACAACCATAGGTAATCATGATAACCACATAACACAACAAGAGACCATTGAAACTTCAAATAGTCTATATTCATCTCCCAACATTTTCACCTCTTGTGATAATGTTCTAGAGGATGAAAGCATAAATGAAGATATGTTGGTGTTGGATGATCAAAACTTTAAGATTTATGACAATCCCCTCTATGCTCCCTCTCCTATTTTGGAAGAAATTATAGGAAAAAGGAATGAAATTATGGATAATCATGATAGTTCCATTTCTTCTTCTCCTAGTATCTCTCCTAGTTGTGAGGAAGATGCCTTGGTGTTAGAAAATACAACCAATGAAAATCATGAGGGAAACATTCTTGAACAAGATAATGACATCATTGATAAGCAATACAATTCAACCATTGATCATTCCCCTACTTGCAATGAAGTCATTTTGGAAGAACCAATCCTTGAATGTCAAGAATATTTGGTTTGTAGTTCTCCTAAAAACTCTCCTACTAGGGAAGATATATCGATGGAAGAAAATGAGAACATTGACAATAATAATTCCATAGATGAAGATGATGAAGTGACATTAGAATCCCCTCATTAAGAGATCATGAAAATAAGGATAAGTCTTATGAGGTTATGCACATTAGATACCCCTTGAAGTACACTCTTGAACCTAAATTTATCATTTATCCACCTTCTCAAAAACCACAAGTTCAAAACAAACATGTCCTTATCCTCAAATCCCCTAAGAAATTTTTTTCACAGCAATTGAGTTATAATACCCTTGCTCATACATATAACACTATCTAGAAACATTTTGCAACTAAAATAAACAACTTCAACATCCCTCCCTTTTCCTAATCCCATTTTTCCTAGTGCTCCTCGTTTAACTTCACTGAGTGGGAAGGGGTATTCATGATCCTGTCGAACAACTTAAGAATACTCTTGCAAAGATATCCCTATGGGACCTAATTCAGAATTCACTTAATTATCACACTATTCTTCAAACAACCTTGCAACAAGTTATGGTTCCCTCTAGTACAAACCCAAATATTAATGATAATTTAGGAAGATTAAAGATAAGCAAGGGTTGTAGCAGTGGCCTATGTTAAATTCTCCTATGAAATAATGCATAATGCCTTTCAAATCAGCATCGTTAGTTTATGCAAACTTGTTAAATGCTCCTATGAAATAATGCATAATGCCTTTCAAATAAGATAACAAAACAAACTAATTTTTTAAAACAAAGGGGTAAAATTTTTATTGAAACTCAAAGAACAACATTACATATTAATCAAGAGACCAAAGTCCCCAGGGAAATCCTGACCACCAAGCAGGAAAAGACAATCAACACCATCAACCATCACCTTCTCCCTCCCTGTCCTCAGCAAGAATCTTCTCAAAATTAGGACGAAGCACCTGAGAGACCATTTCCCACTCCTCAATTCTCCATCCCTCAGCATACTCTAACGCCCATTTCACCAAGCAATTAGCAGCCCTATTCCACTCCCTTGGAATATGAACGAAAGTCACCAACTCCATTAAAGAACTAACCCACAAAATCTGCTGCACCACCCCAGCCAACTGCCAGCTAACATCCTCCACTTTCTACTTAATAAGTAAATTGATCAAAACCTAGGAATCAGATTCACAAACAACCCTTCTCCATCCCAAATCATAAGCTTTCTCAAAAGCACTAAGAATTTCCATCCCTTCCATAAGGTTGACAGTATGAACACCCTCGTAGACCGAAAAGAGGAAAACCACCGAACCCAAATAGTCCCTACCTATCCCCCCAATACCAGCCGGCCCCGGATTACCTCTGGAGGAACCGTCAGTATTGATTTTTAGAAACCCAATTGGGGGAGGCTGCCAGAATCTAGACCTTTGAACTCTCTACTTCAAATGCTTACCATGCTTTACCCATGCCGAGGCCAAGGACAGCCCCTGAATCCCCAATCTCTCCGCCACTTCAGCATCCCTTTTCCCCAAGGGGAATTCAAACTCACACTTAGCCACCACTGTCTCCTGAACCATGCCCAAAGTTCTTTGCCAAATTTGTTGCACCAACTTCTTTTCTCCCCAAAAAATTCGCCGGTTCCGCTCCAACCAAATCTGCCACAATATGAAGATAGGATCCACAGACCACACCACCTGTAAAAAGAAAGCCATAGAGGGAGGCCTACCTAACCTCTGCCAAAACTCAATCAAGGAAGAAGCATGAACACAGGGACTATTCCAAACCCCCCACCAAAAATGCCAAATCTGGAGGGAGAAAGGGCAGTGAAAAAACAAATGAGCTGAGTCCTCCTCGTTAGCTCCACACAAAACACAGACCGAGGGACCCTGGAAGCCACGCTTCTGAATATTATCCTAGGTCAAGCACTTATTCCAAGCCAAAATCCACACAAAACAATTACATTTTGGCCAGGAAGACTTGTTCCATATCTTCTTCCACCACTGAATTTCATCCCCATCCACCCTATGGGGCAATAGCTCCCGATAGCCAGAAGCAACAGTATATTCCCCTTTAGGATTGGGAGACTAGGCAAGCACATCATCATACTGGAGAGAGCTGCAACGTCTACTGGAAAGGATACTATGTAGCTCATCACATTCTTCTGGCAACCCAACATCAGGCCATTCATCTAGAGACTTCCATCCAGCCACCTCCAACTGACCACGAGAGGAAAATGACTTAAAGTCACTTACCCGAGTCCATCCAATCTCACGAAATCTCTGACATAGATTTAACAAGTGAGGAAACTGAGAAATGATGGGGGGGTATCCATCCCACGAATCAGACCAGAATTGAACCTCAGTCCCCTTGTTACAGATCCAAAATAAACCATCCTTAATAAGAGTAGCCCCTTTCTTAAGCGTACTCCAAATCACAGAGCCCTTTCCAAGAAGGGGGTATCGAGGCATTTCCAACTGAGGGGTTCCCTAAAAATACTTCTGAGAAAGAATCTTGGCCCAACTCTTATCCTGCTCCTTACACCACCTCCAATATAGTTTTGCAGCCAAAGCCACACTAGTCAAAGCCATCTGCCGCAGACCCAAGCCACCATATTGCTTTGGGCTGCACACCACCTCTCATCTAACCAAACTCCATTTGGAAGACTCCAAGCAACCAGCCCATAAAAATTATCGTGTCACAGAATCCAAATCCTTAACAAAACCCAAAGGGGCAACCTGTAAATGTGCAAAGCCTGTACCACCGACTTGATAAGATGAACACGACCAGCAAAGGATAACCACCGGTGAGTCCAGTGATTAACCTTCACCCTAAATTTATCTAAAATGCTCTGCCATGACTCCCGAGGCAATCTACCCACCGAGATAGGGAAACCAAGATAGGTGAAAGGAAGTGTCCCGATCTGAAATCTCAATGTTTGAACAATCCTCCTCTGAATAGGGTGCAGAGTGTTGAAGAAGAAAATAGAAGACTTATCCTCATTGATTTGTTGACCTGAGGCAGCCAAGTAAACATCCAACACCCTACATAAATTAGAAGCC
>VDFB02192442.1:0-19251 GCA_007258455.2 Sequoia sempervirens | reverse complement strand
TTGTGAATCTTTTCCATTGTGATCAAGTGTTATGCCACATAGGGTTTCATGCGATTGTGATGATAAATCTGTTTTGTGAGTCTTTGCTATTATGATCAATTGTTATGCCACATAGGGTTTCATGGGATCGTCATAGTTTAGATAAATCTGTTTTGTGCCTAATAAACTTGTTTAGATTGAGATAATAGTTGCGCCACCTTGCCTTCAAGTAGAGAATCTAAACTCGTTTATCGTCTGATAGTCAAAACCTTGCTCCGTTTCCTCATGCTCTGTTTTCTTGAGGAAACTGGATAGAATTTAAGTTATTTAGTTGTAGTTAGTAGATCTGCAAAACCAGAAAAACTCAGCTGCAACGTATATAGTTTTCGAGAAAGCCTTGTACCTCTACAGCTGAAGCAAAAAGACAGGATTTAGTTTAGTTTATTTCCTTTTCAAGTACTTTTGTCAAGCACAACGAGGGAGCTTCCCCTCCTAATTTGAAGAGCACTCATTGCGTAGTGTGCATAGCTGTCCGTACCAACTCTTACTCCAGAGGTGCTAGTTGTTACGCCAACATATTTCAAACACGAAATTAGGAAAGGGCTAGGAGGTAGCATCCTCGAAGCAAAAGCAAAATGTCCATTGTCATTTTGACAGCATAACAGTATGATAAACAGTAGATACCAAATGCTGGAGCAATGCCTTCATTTTATAAAAACTGAGAAACACATCACCTTCGAAGAAGGTACGCCAAGAGTCACCTTTTAGAAATCTTCTTTTTTTCAAATTTCATAAAATACAACTCCTCACAAAAGGTGGCGTCCACTTTTCTCAAGGCATAAAGTTTAAATAAAAATATTAATATCTCTTATAACATGGGCGTACCCTTCATGACCCCTTTTTAAAACAACTTTCAAGTTATAACCTTAGGCCAAGGGGGGGTCAACTGAAAATTATAACACTTATGCCTTTAATCAATTAATTTGACCAAATAAAGCTTGAGAAGTCAATATTGAAACACAAGCAACATGCTCCATTGAAGAGATGACTGAAGACAACCAACTGCACACTGTCATAAAAGTATTTACTAAAAATAGTAAATAACATGAAATGCCACAAAACTCCAAGCCAAGAAACCCTAATTTCTCCTCATTCCAGCCTACGGGTTCCGGAATAGACTGCTGAACTGCAAGGCTAATCACTGATGAGAAGGGGACATTACAGTCCGCCCTCCTCGAGATTGCTTGTCCTCAAGCAATTGAAAAGATGGATGCAACAAAATCTGTTCACCTTCCCACGTGGCATCTTCAATAGGCAAATTCCTCCATCTAACCAAGTATTCTTTGATTGTCCTTCTCCTCAAAGAACGCTCTCTAGTATCAAGGATTTCTTCAAGAATCAATACCAACTGACCTTCTGTTGTGACCTTTTCACACATCGCCCCATTCAAAATGGGGACCCCTAATTTTTGCTCCATTCTGGTCTTTTGGCTTTGGTTTCTCTCTCTCAGGTTCTTTTCTTCCTGTCTCCGCTTTCGATTGTGCTCATCACCGCCAGTTTAAAATTGACCAGCTCCAAAAAATTAGTTTCATCTTTTTCTCGTTAGTCCAGGTCGTAACGGCGGAATAATAAATTGCACAAGACTAACATTGTCGTCAAGCAGCCAAGTGTGCCTCCACTAAAATTTCATCAGATTCTGGCAACTTACTATTTTTAGTAAGTGTACAATTGTAGGCAATCTGTCAACATTTTTGAGAATCCGACAGTCACATTACATTCAGAGCACATCAGGCTGCTCGCGTGCAAAATTTGAGCGAAAACAGGCAACTTACTATTTTTAGCAGTCCAACTTCCGGGACAAATTTCAGGACTCAGATGCAGAGTTTTTCTTTGCATGTCTGGATATTCCTTCTGGGTTTTTCGAGACCTTCGCAACAGTATAACATGCAAAGCAAGACGACAACTTTCAGGGTTCAGCCTTCTGAGGCTATTTTTAGGGTTTGCATGTCAGGGTTTCTTTTGCATGTCGGATGATTCCTTGTGGGTTTTTCGAGGGCTTTGCAGTGATATGACATACAAACAAAGATGATCACTCAGTAAAGAACTTACTATTTTTAGCAGGTGCATCCCGGCAGCCGCTTCCCAGCAATTCAGAATCACAAGCTGATCGCAATGCAACAGAAATGAGAACAAACGGAGACCATTAGATATGCATGCAAAAAAAATTAGGGTTTCCAGCTTCGGAACCTGAAAAGAGGGGTAAAAGGTCAGAATTTTCGAAAACTGGTGTAAACCATTGCGATCAACATCCTTCAGGCTATCTGCTGGTAAAATTTCAAGTCAAACGGAGCACTTACTATTTATAGTAAGTCATTTTGGAAACAGGCTAAAAATAGCAAGTTAGATGCATGCGCTGATGTCAGCAGTCAGGTCACGTAGTGAGGAGCGCCTCATTCAAATTTCAAGTCAATCGGAGCAGTGGAGCTATCAGAAGTGGGCAATTACTATTTATAGCAGGCCACCTCCAGAAATATGCTATTTTTAGCAAGTCAACCCGAAATGGCAGTGTCAGTAGGGTAATGGAGTCATGAGGGTCCAGTGTTCAAAATTTTGAAACAACCTGAGCTTCTGAAGTGTGAAAATTGATGGACTTACTATTTATAGTAAGGCATGGGAAGCTGGTAGAGGAAGGTAGAAAAAGTGACTAAGTCCGAGAAATATCCTGCTTCACCTTGAATATGCGCCCTCTTCGCAGATTGATGAGAAAAAGTTCTAAGTCTGAGGCTTCATCCTGTATCAACATGAAAATGCGCCCCAAGGATGAAGAAACATAAAAAATTCTCTAAGTCTGAAAGATATCCTCCAGCACAGGTGAAATGCGCCCAGCTCAAGGTCTCATGCTAGAAAATTTCTAAGTATCAACTCTCATCCTTCACCCATGGCTAAATGCGCCCTCACTCTAGGAAGAAGTTCAAAATTTTCTAAGGCAAGAATCTCGTCCTCCTCCCTCATCAAAATGCGCCCATGCAGCAAGAGAAAGTCAACAAGTCAAAGTTTTTCATCCTTCAGCATAGGATAAATGCGCCCACATGCAAGCTAGTAGCATTCAAAAAATTTCTAAGTATGAAATTCATCCTCCTAGAGGCATCAAATGCACCCACTTCCCACTCAAGTCAAAGAAAGTCAAATGTTTCATCCTGCTCCTATAGCAAAATGCGCCCAGCTCAAGGTAGAGGCATAAAAAAAAAAATTCTTAAGTGTTGAAAGATTCTCCCCCACCCCCCAAATGCGCCCATCCTTCATGCATGCTCAAATGCGCCCAAAATAAAAGAGGTCAAAGGAGTCAACAAAACTCATCCTTCACACACAGCAAAATGCGCCCAAGCTGAAGTTAGTAAAAGGTGAATGAAGAGTGTGAAAGTAAAATGAAAGGATAAAACTTGCTAGGCGTATCCTCTTGCATATGCTATATGCGCCTAAGGTAAAATACAAGGTGGTGAATAAAATAAAGGATGTGCCAGGCGTTGGGATTAAATATCCTCCATGACATGTGTCTTCAGGAAAATCTTCTAAGTGAGTTGATAAAAGTTTCCTCACCACAGGTAGAGTGATTGAAGGTGAATAAAAATTTCTAAGGAAAAATTTTCAAAAGTGCTGAGTAATTCAAAAAAAATTTCTAAGGCAAAGAAATTTTCCTTAGAGGAAAAACGCCTAAGTCTGGAGAGGTGATGAAATTTCTCAAAACGTGAGCAAAATTGCCAAAGATGAGGTCAGATAGTGTCAGCTTCGTGAGGTTGATAAAAATTTCTCAAGTCGGAGCGATAAAGTACTCACAGGGATGAGGAGATCGAATAAATTTGTTGAAAATTATTTTTCTAAGGTGCAAAATTCAAGAAAATTAAATGAACCCGTTCGTTGTGCACCCATGAGTTCGACACGTTCTGAAAGAAATTTTCTTCTGGGTATTGAAGATCTTCGATGAGAAGTTGATTTCCAAGTCTTCTACACTTCGCCAAGGCTTTCAAGATGGATATTTTAAATATGCACCAGATTGATGAATTTCCAAAGGGAAATTTTAAAAAAGTTTCTAAGGCAAGGAATAAAACGTGTTTTCAAGATAAAATTTGCCTTGGTGGATGAATTTGAAGGTAAGCGCCTAGATGATTTTTTTGATCAAATTCCTGATGAAAGGATTTTTCTCGAGCCTGAGTTAGATGAAATGTCAGAGTGAAGTGCGCCGAGCAGAATACAAAATAGGTTGGAAATTTGGCTAAGGCATGAAGAATTTGAACGTGAAGTTGGCTAGTGGAGGCGATGAACGCTTGGAAGTTAGAGCGTGAAAATCCTAGTAAGTAAGTTGAATTTATATTATGAAATGTTCTAATTCTCTTCTCCTTGCTTGTTTTGCAGGAGAAATGTTGAGGCCAGAGCACGATGACTTGAAGTGGTGAAGCACGATGATATTACAACCTTCGGAGGAAGATAAAATTATGAGTTTCACATGAAGGAAGAAAAGTTGCAAGAAAATGACTAAGTGTTGAGACTCAGTGACAAAGAAGTTGAAGAACAACGTCAAGAAGAAGATCGAGAATAGTGTGAACGCGTCTACAAACGGGAATCTTCTAGAAGATGGTGGCCATTAATTGCTCATTTATTGCCCCACTCTCCATTATGGCGGTTTTTAGGGTGAATCTTGTTTAGGGCTGAGGTGGCACAATCTGGGCCATCCAGCCGATTGTAATCTGAGCCGTCCGTTGGACTTGGCCAACTATAAAAGGGGGAGTCCCCCTCATTTGTATCTCATTTAGAAATTAGAAGTAGAAGCAGAGCTTAGAGAAGGAGTAGAGAGAAATTGAGATAGTAGATAGTAGTAGTTTAGATTGAAGAGGAAGGAAAGTCTTCCCATTGAATACTTTGTAAGAAGTTGTCATGAATGCTTTCATAATAAAAGAATTTTCATTGATGGTGATTTCTTCTTTGTTATGAGTAGTTGTTGAGGCTTCTTCGTCCTTCCAATTCACATAGCATCTTGAAGTAGCTTAAAGTAAAGTAGATTTCATTTCATGCAAGTACTTAGTAATTTTGGAATGTGGTGCTTGATTTGAACAAGACTTCACTTGTCCATACCACTAGCGGGCTCGCTGACGGTGGGTTCGCCTTGCGTGGTCAACTGGAAATTCGTGAAACTTAACTTCGATTATGGTTTATATGTTGGCATGCGTCGTTGTGATGGTGTCTTCATGCTAGATCGTGATCTGAACATCTTGAGTCACTCCTCTGAAGATTGCACCAGTTCCGCAGAAGCTGTCTGAAGTGAGGCAAAACGGAGCTTGGTTGAAGCTTGTGAGAATTGATCGCCATGTCCCACACCTTAGAATAGATTAGAACTTCTTAGGCCCTACACCCATTTAATTTCAATTCATTTCCGGTTAGAATTAGGAAACTTGTGCTCACTTGCCAAATCATTTGAATTACACGAAAGCCCTTAGTCCGCTGTCTGTTGTCAACTGTCGAACAATTGTGTAAGTCCCCCTTGAAATACCAGCAAAATCACATTGAGCCAACTGAGTCTATTCGCATTATCGGAACCTTGGAGTTGAAAGCATGAACTCACTCGCAATCTTAGCGTGCTGAATACTTTGTTCAAGAGAGGATAGAGTATCCGTTGGGAAACTTTATTCTGTGTTGGTGCAGTCTCAAAAACCACGTCAACACCTTCCTCATCCAATGGAGGTAATTTTGAAGTAGCCACCACGTTTTGTCCAATTGCCTTCTTGAGGCGTGACACATGAAAGACATTATGTATTTTTCTTTCAGCTGGAAGCTCCAACTCATAAGCAACTTCACCAATTCTCTTGGTGACTTTGAAAGGACCATAAAAACGTGGCTTCAACTTTTCCGCACCATTTTTCTTGAGAGAAGATTGTCTATTTGGCTGAAGCCTCAGATAGACCATGTCCCCAACTTCAAAAGACCTCTCAACACGCTGCTGATCAGCGTATAACTTCTGCTGATTTTGAGCTTGTTGCAGATTTTCCTTGAGAGATTTCAAGATGTCTTGGCTCTGTTGTAACATATCCAGTGCTTGTGGAGCTCTACTATCATCAAACACTAAATCAACAAAATTAGTAGCTTCATAACCATAAAGAGCCATAAAAGGTGACATCTTAATTGACATGTGATAAGAAGAGTTATAACAATACTCTCCTAAATGAAGCCATTTAATCCAAGCTCTTTGCTGTCCTGAAACATAGTTTCTTAGGTAGCCCTCTAACCACTTGTTAACAATTTCTGATTGCCCATCTGTTTGTGGGTGATAACTAGTGCTTGGAGTAAGCACTGTCCCACTCAATCTGAAGATCTCTTGCCAAAAAACACTTAGGAACTTGCTGTCCCTATCACTGACAATAGTTTTAGGCAACCCATGCAAACGGAAGACCTCTCTGAAAAACAACTCAGCCACTTGAGCTGCTGTAAATGAAGTGGTGACAGCAAAGAAATGAGCAAATTTCGTTAGTCTATCAACCACAACAAAAATACAATCACGTCCTTGCACCTTGGGCAACCCCGTGATGAAATCCATGGCAATACTTTCCCATTTCTGATTCGGAATGGGCAAGGGCTGTAGCAGACCAGCTGGATAAGAGTGTTCATTTTTATTTCTTTGACAAATCGGACACTCTCTAATGTAGTTCAAGACTTCTTCTTTCAACCCTTTCCAAGTGAATCTTTCACGAATCTGCTTATAAGTCTTGAAAATCCCTTGATGACCAGCAAGGGGAACATCATGAAAAGATTGTAGAATCTTCTTTTTAAGCTTAGATTCTTGCACTAAAAAGATTCTATCTTTATAGTAAATTATACCATCAACCAACTTATACCTTTCATCAACCAAATGACCTTCTAGCAAGCTGGTTGCAAACTGATTTTTAACATAATCAGCAGCAATTAACTCCTTCCAATCTGCTGATAACTCACAAAGTGACTGCAAATGAGGTCTTCTTGAAAAAGCATCAGCCACTATGTTATTTTTTCCTTTGGCATATTCAATGTCAAAGTCATATGCTTGGAGCTTACTTACCCACTTCTGCTGCCTTTCATTCAAATCCTTTTGGCGCATAAAATGTTTAAGACTATTGTGGTCAGTCTTAACAACAAATTTACTTCCCACCAAGTATTGACGGAATTTAGACAAAGCATGCATGATGGCAAGCATCTCTTTGTCATAAATGGAGTAAGTTTTTTCTGCTCCTCTCAACTTCCGGCTCTCGAAGACAATAGGATGTTTGTCTTGCATTAGAACAGCTCCAACACCTTCACCTGAAGCATCACACTGTAATTCAAAAGATTTTGTAAAATCCGGAAGAGCCAACACTGGACATGTACTCATGATTTGCTTAAACTTATCAAAAACTTCTTGTGCCTTCTTAGTCCAAAGAAAAGCTCCTTTCTTTGTAAGATCTGTGAGAGGTGCTGCTTGATGAGAATAACCTTTCACAAATCTTCTATAGAATCCACATAACCCTAAAAATCCTCTCAAATGAGAAATATTCTTTGGAGTTGGCCAATCAAGAATGGCTCTTATCTTTTCTGGATCAACTTTTACACCCTTTGAACTGATAATGTGGCCAAGATACAAGAGTTCTGTCATCCCAAACTCACACTTTGATTCTTTGGCAAACAAACATTCCGCCTCTAAAATACTAAGCACTTCTTCCAAATGCTTAAGGTGCTCTTCCCAAGACTTACTGAAAATGAGAATGTCGTCGAAGAAGATGAGCACAAACTTCCTCAACTGCTGTCTAAAAATCTTGTTCATACAAGATTGGAATGTAGCTGGAGCATTTGTCAAACCAAAAGGCATGACAAGAAATTCAAAATGCCCAAAATGGCATCTAAACGATGTCTTCTCTATATCCGCCTCCCTCATTCTAATCTGATGATAGCCTGAACGAAGATCAATCTTCGAGAAGAACATAGCCCCATGGAGCTCATCTATAAGCTCATCAATCCTAGGGATTGGATATCTATTCTTGATGGTCTTCTGATTTAATGCGCGGTAGTCAACACACATATGCATTGTGCCATCTTTCTTTTTGACCAGCACCACTGCAGAAGCAAAAGGACTCTTGCTTGGTCTAATGAAACCACTTTCCAACAACTCCTTGATGGCTTTTTCAATTTCATCTTTCTGCTTCTTTGGATAGCGGTAAGGTGTAGTCATGACAGGTTTTGCTCCCTCTTCTAACTCAATCACATGCTCAGAACCTCTTTCAGGAGGTCTTCCAGGAGGTAGGCTTCCAAAGACTTTGCTCTTCTTTGAAAGTAAGGCTTGAATATCAGGGTGATATTGCCTTTTCTCCTCTACCGAATCAGCTGGTAGAACCATACATTCAGCAGCCCATTCAACCTGATCGTAACGGATCAGCCTTTCCATCCTCTTCAAGGACACAATTCGAGGGCCTCCATTTGACATGCCTCTTAGAACAACCTTCCTTCCATTAGACTGAAATTTAAGCTCCATGGTTTGCAAATTTAATGTGATCTCACCAAGAGATCGCAGCCATTGTATGCCCAACACAACATCAGTGTCTCCAATTCCCACCACATAAAAATCATCTTTAGTCTCATGATTCCCTAATTGCATAGAGAGGTTAGGAATCTTCCTTGTGCAAGACATAGTAAAACCATCAGCAACCATTACCTTGAAACCATCAAATTCCTCAGTCTTCAAACCTTTTCTAGCAACTAATCCTTCATCAATAAAATTGTGAGTTGCTCCGGTATCAATTAGAGCAACTATCTTTTGTGAATTCACAACTCCATGAACCCGAAAGGACTCATTTTTTTGAAAACTTGATAGTTGTGCAAAAACACTACCATCTCCCACCTCTTCGGACTTGTCTTCTGGATCTTCTTCACCTTCACTACCTGCTGATTCGTATTGCTGATCAGACGAATCAGATTCTGATCCATAATCAGAATAGCCCTCCATTCGATTTGCTTTGCCTCTTCCATAGCAACAGTGACCCTTAATCCAAGGCTCACGGCAAGTGTAGCAAACTCCATCTTTTCTAAGCTGTTCTTTGAGCTCTTCTGACAACCTTGGTGGAAACTTCTTGGGCAGATTTGAAGAATGTTTTTTATCTTTCTTATGGCTGAAAGGTTTTGAATGAAACTTAGGCCTTGGGGCTGCCAACTCCATGCTCCTAGCTTTCTTGATAGCTTCGTCTAACGTTGGTGGATCAAAAGCCTTGACCCAACCCTTCAAAGGCTCCATTAAACCTTCAGCAAAAAGAACCACAAGTCTTCTTTCAGTAATGTTAGGCACCATTACTGACAACCTCTGAAAATCAGCCACATAGTTTTCTAAAGATCCTTGCTGTTTCAATTGTGCCAATTCTCTGAATCTCAATTCTGGATCTTTGGTATCAAATCTTTCAATCAACTTATTGATAAACTCTCCATATGTGCGAACGAGGTTATGGCCAAGAGTGACCAAACCATGAGTCCACCATTCATGAGCTATCCCATCCAAATGCAAAGTAGCAAATTTGATAGCATCTTCTTCCGGCATGGGTCTGAGGGAAAGGTAGTTATCTAACTTCTGTACCCATGATCTGGCTGTACACTTATTACTACCATCAAAATGTTCCATAGTAATCTTTCCCAAAGCTTGGTAGAAATCATTTCTAGGTGCCATAGGACGTTGTTCAATCCTTCCTCCATTTCTTCGACTCCTTTGATTCATGAATTGATCAAAGGTCCAAGTACCTCTCAAGTCAAGAGGTAAAGAAACGTACTCCATGTAGGCTTGACGTGCATCATCAGCAAAAGTTGGTGCAGCTTCAACCAGTTGTTGCTCTTCCCTTGGTGTGAAGACGGGAAAAAGGGGTCTAGAGGATGGCCCACTAGGAATTGCAACATGCTGACCCACAATTCTGTCTCTTGTATTCACCTCAGGACTGCCACTATTGTTATTCCCATTAACTCCACTACTTTCCCCAGTTGAGTTATTTTGGGGCTGAATGATATTCTGAGGTGCTTGCTGGTCCAACTTGGACAATAATCGGGACATCATGTCTATCATCCCATCAAACTTCTTCTCAACTCTGTCCCTCTCTTCATTATCTCTCCTTACAGTGTCTGACATTATTTCAACTGTCTGTTCAACTACTTCCACTGACTTATCTGAACCTTCCACTGTTTTACCAAGATCTCTTAGGACTCCTGAGAAGGTCTCTGCTTTTGGAACGGGCGGAAACTGATGCTGATTTCTAGCCTGACTTCTGGTATATGGCCTAGTATCTCTTTCACTCATCAGATAACCAATTGCAAATTGCCACAGGATGGCAGGGTCTTCTGCTCTGATACCACTGAAATATGCTAACCAATTTTTTCCGAAGAATTAACACATCACAACCAGCACTTATCCAACTTGATTAGCGTTAGCTCCAAATAGAAAATCAAACTTGAAAGAACTACTCAACGTCAAGAATGTGCACTCAAGATCCCACTGAGGGCGAGGTGCTAACATATGACGGAGTGTATAAATTGAGAGCTAAAAATTAATAGGCAGATAACCAGCCTTGAAAAGCAATTCCACACTACCACCAAACAGTGGGGGGAAAAGATTACAATTAAAACAATTCGTCTGCTGTAGTGGGCATCCACAGAGCTGTGGGGATTCACCACTACGAAAGTGGGTACAAGAGCGTTACAATAAGATTATCCACACTGGCGGTAAACCATACTGTGGTGATTAATGTGAAAACAACAAGTAATTGCAGAACTGGAAATGGTTGGATTAGTAATGCTTAATCTCAACCTATACAAATTAAACTCTGCAGAATACAATTACATTGATAGAGAATGAAGCTTAGGAAGAGAAGTGTGAATTCTAACAATCATATAACACTCCAAAACTGAAGTAGAAGACCAAAAAATGAGAACTATAACAATCTGATATAAAAATCAGAATTCTGGAAATTCAAACCAGCTACAGAGAAAATCATGAAATGCTCATAAGTAGGTCAAATTACCTCCGAATCGAATGAGACCAAGTGCAACTGATTGCTAGAAGGTAGGCGACCAAACTGAAATGATGAAACAGCTCCAAAGAACCTCTGTTAATTTTGCATGAATTCCAAAGCTCTTCTAAAGTACGACCCTCTTGAAAAATCGATTTTGCAAGATAAAAATAAAGACTTGGAAATAAATTCCAATCTTTTGTGGAAGGGGGCGCCTTGAACCAACAGATGATTTTCCAAAGTACCCAGAACAAAATAAAAATCACTCCAAAAGTTATAATCAAAAACCAGCTTCAGCTGTAGATAAACCAGTAAACTAAAATTGTGAAAATACTCCAGAAATTCTTCAATCTTGATGCTCAATCTGCTAGTCTGATGTTGAGAAGCATAAATATTCCAACTAGGTGTTGTATTTCAAACACGAAATTGGGAAAGGGCTAGGAGGTAGCATCCTCGAAGCAAAAGCAAAATGTCCGTTGTCATTTTGACAGCATAACAGTATGATAAACAATAGATACCAAATGCTGGAGCAATGCCTTCATTTTATAAAAATTGAGAAACTCATCACCTTCCAAGAAGGTACGCCAAGAGTCACCTTTTAGAAATCTTTTTTTTTTCAAATTTCATAAAATACAACTCACAAAAGGTGGCGTCCACTTTTCTCAAGGCATAAAGTTCAAATAAAAATATTAATATCTCTTATAACATGGGCGTACCCTTCATGACCCCTTTTTAAAACAACTTTCAAGTTATAACCTTAGGCCAAGGGGGGGTCAACTGAAAATTATAACACTTATGCCTTTAATCAATTAATTTGACCAAATAAAGCTTGAGAAGTCAATATTGAAACACAAGCAACATGCTCCATTGAAGAGATGACTGAAGACAACCAACTGCACACTGTCATAAAAGTATTTACTAAAAATAGTAAATAACATGAAATGCCACAAAACTCCAAGCCAAGAAACCCTAATTTCTCCTCATTCCAGCCTACGGGTTCCGGAATAGACTGATGAACTGCAAGGCTAATCACTGATGAGAAGGGGACATTACATCACACACTTCTTTCAAGTTTAATCCAAATCATGCATGAAACTGATCATAATCATGGCATAAATTTCTGCTTTACAATCTGCTCTTATTTTTGACCTATATTTGTCATATATATTTGCAATTGTCTTTCAACCATAGGCTGCATATATTCTCTAATATGAGTCTGATATACTCTTCATTGCTGCCCTTTTTATCTCTTTTAATCTGCTGTTTTTAATTAGAAATAAATCATTGAATTGCTTGTTGCTTCTGACTCCCAATCCATCATCTTTTTATATCTTCTTCACAACTCTTCCAAAGAGAGGTGACTTCATTTATTGGACACAACTCTTTGTTAATCCATGCCTTTTCATTATATTTTAAATGGGATGATTTTGTCTTATGGGGACGTATTTCTTAGGGGGTTTGTCCCATTAGTAATTATTAATCTTTATGAAGCTTCCTTAAGTCGGCCTCATTTAGATGTAGTTTCTGTCTTTAAGAAAGTCAACCTCCTTTAGATGTAGTCGCTGCCTTCTTTTTACATTTATTAACTACTGCCTTCACATTATAATCGCTGCTTTATATCTTTTGCTTATTAATCACTTCAATAAGTTGCTGCTTATTTATTCCTTAATCTACTGCTTATTAATCCTTTAATCTTTCATTTATAGTACTCAGCGCTGCCTTTTCCTCTAATGTAATGAGTCGGCCTTCTTGGTATGATAGAGATTATAATAAATGCTTTTCATTTTCAGACAACACTAGACTCAAGTTGGCCAGCCTATTATTTCAATTTCAAGTCGACCCATAAATAATATTATTTTAAAGAAACTCTTTCATAGTCAACTTTATGTTTAGGTATTACCTTAGATATTATTGGCTTTGTTTAAATATCCAAGTAAACTAGATTTTGTGTCATGTCCCTGACTTGGAGGGAAAGTAATTTAATTAAATTAATTAATTAAGTTGTCCAAATATTGTTATTTCATAAGGATGACTAATTGATTATTTTAATTAAATTAAAATGGAGTATTAAATTAATTATTTAATAAAGTTATCTTTATAAAATAATATCTCAAAGGTAACTTTATTATAATTAATTTAATAAAGTGACTATAATAAAATGATATATCAAAAAGTCACTTAAATAATAAAATATTTTAGAAGCTTCCTGGAGATGGGTTAGAAAAAGTATATAAGAAGCTCATTGCTAGTCATTCAAGCGCACTTGGATTTTATTACTTCTTACATATCTACATGGTAGAAAGAGAGCTTGAATGGTTTCATTGCCTGAGGGTTTGAAGACTTTAATGTACCAATTTCAGTTGTGAAATATCAACCCTAGTTGGATAGTGGAGGGAGATACTCCAGTCTTTCTCATTGAGATAATTGCAGCCATTGGAGAACATTTTTGTAGAAGTTTGGTGAGTTATTTGAGGTCTGTAATTTTGTTTCAGTCTGCAGACCAACCATGGGAGGAATTGCATTTTCATTTATTGCTCTTCACTAAGGGGCCAAAATTTTGTGGGTATTGGAGGTATCACTTTCTCTTGCGAAGACAATCATTTCTGTAAATGTATACAAATCTAATGGCAAGAAGAGAGATTAAGGGTTCTACCAATGTTCTCAGATTCAGAACTCTACAATACTCAGACACAGAATTTCGACTTCAGAAAATACTCAGAATTTCGACTTTCAGATTTAATAAACGTTAATGTGCTGAATGCAGAACATTATTCAATTTCTATGTCTGCATATCATTCAAGGATTCGCTATATATATGTTTAGGAAATCAGGCCTCTAAGAGACACGTCTCATGAGAGGACGTGTCTCCAAGAGTGGAGACACGTCCACTCATGGGACGTGCTCTTTAGAGTGCATGTTAACACATAGTTAACAATGCGTTAGCATAACATATACACTAACCAGTGAATAACACTATAAATATCGATTTAGAATACAAAATATGATTCGCATTTTATACTCATAAATTTTGAATAATATGATGTTCAGAAATAACGATAAAATCAATCAGGTAAGAAATACGATGGTGCTTGCAGCAATCGTTTTTCCATATCTGACCGATGCTATCTTTCAATAACACTCCCTCTTAGCTAGGGAAGATGTATCAAATCGAATAACTAGAGATATCACCTAAACACGTGATATCTAAGACATAATATGATTTCTCAATATTGTCAAGTCACATGACATTCTTCATATCATATCTTATTATGGTATGTGCACTGACATCAAGTCACATGATGTCTACCATAATTCATGGCATATCCATGGATATAAATATCCACCATGATTATCTCTTAAGGATCATAATGATCTACAAATGATATCAAGTCCCATGATATCAATAAGAGACACTATCATGACATGTCCATAATATCAAGTCACATGATATCTACCATGATATAGTTTGATCATTGTAGAGTCGTCACTTTACAATGTCAATTACAAGTGTACATTATTAGAAAGATCGTCACCTTTCAATAATGCATACAAGAAAAGTAGGCCCATAAAGTCATGGAGTCACACACATGACAAAAGAGTTTACACATTAAACATCTTTATATATATTAGTACAATTTATAAACAATTTGTATTTCAAACTTAAATAACAAATTACATTTCAACCATACCAAGTTTCTTCCTGAAGTGCTCCATCTTGATTCGGGAGAGAGGCTTGGTGAGAATGTCCGCAGTTTGATCATTTGTACTAATATACTCCAACTGAATTACTTTCTTTTCCACCATATCTCTTACATAATGATAGGGGATCTCAATGTGCTTCGATCTATCATGAAAGACAGGATTTACAGAGAGTTTGATGCAACTCTGATTATCACAATGAATAATTGTTGGATCCAAGGGCTCACCAAAGAGTCCCACAAGCAATTTACGAAGCCAAACTGCTTCTCTTGCTCCCATTGAGGCTGCAATGTATTCAGCTTCTGTTGAGCTCTGTGCAACTGAAGATTGTTTTGCAAATCCAGGGGGATCATAGCCGATCCTAAACTGAAGCAACATCCTGATGTGCTTTTTCGATCGGTTACACTTCCAGCCCAATTTGAATCAGAGTACCCATGAAGATCTAGTTGAACATTTTTGTAAAGAAGACCATATCCAATAGTGCCTTGAAGATATCTCAAAATATGTTTCATAGCCATTAAGTGAATTTCCTTTGGCTCACACATGAACTGGCTGAGAACATTCACTGCATAGCAAATATCAGGTCTGGTGTTAACCAGATACATCAAGGATCCAATCATTTGTCTGTAAAGAGTTGGATCTGCACACTTGGATTCTACTGCTGCTTCTTTTAATTTGTGAAGGTTGGTTTCCATAGGTGTAGACATCGGTCTACAATCCAACATTCCAAATCTTTTCAGAATGTCTATAGTATACTTCCCTTGGTTTAGTATAATGCCTTCTGATTTCTGCCATACTTCTAAACCTAGGAAGTAGTGTAGGATACCCAAGTCTTTCATGTCAAATTCAGAGATTAGATCCTGCTTTCCTTGAGCAATGAGGTGATCCTCTCCTGTTATTAGCAGATCATCAACATATAAAATAATTATTAGCATATCACCTTTGATTACCTTGAAGTAGAGATTGGAGTCGGCCTCATTCTTGGAAAATCCTAATCCCAAGAGATAGCTGTCAATTCTTTCATACCAGACCCTGGGAGCCTGTTTAAGTCCATAAAGAGCTTTCTTCAGTCTGCATACATGTGAGTCAGGTTTAAATATCACAAAACCTTCAGGCTGTTCCATATAGACTTCCTCTTCAATGGTTCCATTCAGAAAGGCAGTTTTCACATCCATTTGATGGATCTTCCAACCTTTAGCTGCTGCAATGGCTAACACTGCTCTCACTGATGTGTAACGGGCAACAGGGGCAAATGTTTCTTCGTAATCAATGCCTTCCTTTTGAGAAAAACCTCTTGCCACAAAACATGCTTTATATTTTTCTATACTGCCATCAGCAGCATGCTTGATTTTAAAGAGCCATTTGGAAGAGACAACAAATTTCCCTTTTGGTCTAGGCACTACATCCCATACATCATTCTTTAGAATGGACTGATATTCCTCCGTCATTGCATCTTTCCATGCTTGATGTTGAAGGGCTTCTGAAACACTGTCAGGTTCTGAGTTTAAGATGTTGTTTATTAGAGCAACATAGCCAGAGAAACGTTTGGGTCTTTTACTCTCCCTGAACGTTCCTTTGGGTGCTGCATGAACCTCAGCTTCTTTGAGCATCTTCCTGGCCCAAAGTGGTCTCTTATTATCATTTGGATTCTCACTTGATGGAAGTTCGAGTGACATTTCCTCAGAATGCTCCCTCTGAATTTCAGAATCAGGTTCCACCTCAGGTACTCTAGGAGAAAGGGTTTCTAACTCAGAGGAGCTTCTTGCCCTTTTGAATGCAATGTCTTCTTCAAAGATGACATCTCGACTCAACTCAATTTGATTCTGCCCGGGAATGTAAATCCTGTACGCTTTGGAATTTTCACTATAACCCATAAACACCCCCTTCTTTCCGGAAGGTTCTAGTTTGGATCTCTTCTCTTTAGGTACATGAATATAGACAGGACAGCCAAAGATCCTAAAATGACTGATGTCAGGTTTCACACCGGTAAAGGCTTCTTCAGGAGTTTTGTTATCAAGATGTGAATGAGGACATCTATTTTGAATATAGACAGCAGTCCTAGATGCTTCTGCCCAAAAAGAAGTATCAATGTTTTGGTCAAGTAGCATTGCTTTAGCAGCTTCTACAATGGTTCTGTTTTTCCTTTCAGCAACCCCATTTTGCTGGGGATTGTAGGCAACTGTGAACTCCCTCTTAATTCCAGCTTCTAGGCAAAATTCCTTAAAAATCTCAGAGGTGTATTCTTTCCCATTGTCTGTTCTTAAGATTTTTATTTTCTTTCCGGAGAAGTTTTCAGAGAGGGCTTTGAACTCTTTGAACTTTTTGAGGATTTCTAATGATTCTTTACACTTAAGGAAATAGATCCAAGTTTTCCTAGAGAAGTCATCTACAAATATGACATAGTAAAGAAATCCTACTTTAGAGGGTACAGACATGGGTCCACATAAGTCTGAGTGAACCAATTCTAACACATTAAAAGTTTTGCTCAAACTAGAGGAAAAAGATCCCTTTGAATTCTTCCCTAAGGCACAACCTTTGCAAGTTCCTTCATGAGATGGTTTTAACTTAGGTAAGCCTGTTACAAGTTTTTCCACAGAAGGTAGGGCACGGAAATGAAGGTGACCTAATCTTCTATGCCAAATCTCATTTGAATCAAAGGTGTCAAGGGTAAGGGCTTGATTAACTTCAGTGCATAGTTTATAAAGGTACCCTTGTCTTACACCTATGGTAAGGGCTTTCTTGATAGATGAGTTTTTAGGCCAAGCAAGAACTTTTCCATCTATAAAGGTAACTCTATAACCATTGTCTTCAAGGGCAGAGATGGATATAAGATTCCTCTTTATTCCAGGTACAAACAAGACTTCAGAGAGTTGAAGAGAAAGCCCAGATTTCAACTTGATAGAGCAAGTTCCAACCCCTCTTACAGGGTGTGTTGAATCATCCCCGATGGTTACTTCTTCATCAAACCTTTCGGTCAAAGTATCTAAGTGTTCTCTGAATCCTGTGATATGTCTAGAAGCACCACTGTCAATCACCTAGTTGAGAGTGAGTTCAGATACTTGACTAGATAGGGCTGAATGGAACACAAAGTTCTCAGGTTCATGATCTGAATTTGACTTTCCTACTTTAGCAAAGGAAGTTTGTTGTTTAGTCCTATCAGGGCACTTCAATGCATAGTGACCATATTGATCACATCTAAAGCATTGTACTTGAGAAATATCTTTCTTCTTATGAGGACCCTTTCCATTGGAATTTCTCTTTCTTTTGGAAGACCCTTTCTTGAAGGATTTTTTCTTACTCTGTTTATTAGATGTTGAGTTGAGTGCAAGAATGTCTTCATCTATGTTCTTTTGTTTATTCTCTTTAGAGGAGAGTCTGGATTCTTCTTGAAGACAGTCAGATCTTAGCCTATCAAACTTAGGGAGTTTAGATCTTGCACTTATACCTTGAACAAAAGACTCCCAAGAGTTTGGAAGACCTCCTAGAGCAATTAGAGTTAACTCTTTGCTGTCAATCTGATATCCAATGGTGGATAATTGATCTCTCAGTTCAGTAATCCTCATGAAGTATGCATTAATGGACTCTCCTTTGTTTATCTGAACATTGTTGATTTGCCTTTTCAAAGCAAGAGTCCTACAGGTGTTGTTGATCTCATAGGTACTCTCAAGAGATTTGAACATGAGGTAGGCAGATTCATGTTTAGCTAGGATAGGCACTATGTGATCCCTAACTGCATCTACAAGTATTTTCATGGCCTTTTCATTGTTTTCTACCCATTGAGTTCTCTCAGGTTCAGACTTGGGTTGTTCCAAATTTTCTCTTACAAGTGAGTCTACCTTATGTTCCTTAAGGATCATCATGATTCTAAATTTCCATGATGTGAAATTTTCTGCTCCTGCAAGGCGATCTTCAAATCTGATCACACTTGACATTGTGAAGAATGTGATTGAATTCGATTTTAGAAAATACGAATTTCCAGGAGCAAACTGAAATTAGATTTGTATGGGAATTGCACAACTTGGCTCTGATACCATGTAAACGTATACAAATCTAATGGCAAGAAGAGAGATTAAGGGTTCTACCAGTGTTCTCAGACTCAGAACTCTACAATACTCAGACACAGATTTTCGACTTCAAAAAATACTCAGAATTTCGACTTTCAGATTTAATAAACGTTAATGTGCTGAATGCAGAACATTATTCAATTTCTATGTCTGCATATCATTGAAGGATTCGCTATATATATGTTTAGGAAATTGTTGTGACCTTTTCACACATCGCCCCATTCAAATGGGGACCCCTAATTTTTGCTCCATTCTGGTCGTTTTGGCTTTGGTTTTTGTGTCTCTCTCTCTCCGTCTGTCTCTTTTTCTGCTTTCTGGGGACGTTCCCGTCTGCAAGCTTCAACGTGAATTTGGCCAAGTCTGAAATTAGGGTTTGAGTCTTTCCAGCCAATTTGAAGTCAAACGAGGTGAATAACTTGAAACTTGAGCTTAACGTTCTTGTCAGTACGCTTCCAGCAGGCTCTCAGCAAAAATTTATC
>VDFB02192441.1:0-18436 GCA_007258455.2 Sequoia sempervirens | reverse complement strand
AACTCAAAATAGAAAGTTTCCATGAAGACTTAAGTGCACCAATTACATTTTAAACATTAAAAAACACTAAGGTAATTTATAGAAACATTACCATTAGTGATTTCTTACAATCATCTGCAGTTTCAAAAAACAATATAGAAACTCTCCTAATACATTTGATTTTGCATATTGAGTTCAAATATTTTGATTTTTTGCAGTTTGAGTAAAAATTAATATTTGCAAAAAATCTAAACACTATTTGAAAGCTCCTATACCTTTGACTTTTCTTATAAAAAATTAAAAAAATGGATTATGATCTCTAGACCTAAAGAAAAAACTAAGGCATGGACAGCTTGACCTGGTGAAAAAGGCAATGTGTATGTGGACCACATGAAAAACACAAAGGCAAGGTATGGTTTTTGTTTGATTTTCTTCAAAAATCACTAAAATTCCTAAGGCATTGGTTCAACCTAGGAAAGAAATATGTGATGAGGCATTAATAATCATTTGTTTTTTAAAAGAATGTGATTAAAATCACATTCAAATTGAGCACATGGGGAAACCCTGACACCAAAACCAATCCCTATCTCACATTTGATCATCATTCTTCACTTGGCAACTTAGGAGAAAATAGGGTTCTACACTTGGCTACCATGGAGAACTGGGGTTTGAGCTAGAAACTCCACCATTCGAGTTGATTTCATGTTGATTTTTTATGCCGCTTCCTCTACATTCGATGGTGAGCTGTTTGTTTCCATTTTGATGTCTTTTTTCCTTCATTCGAATGAGAAAATGGGCCTTTAGGTTGTGGCCATGACTGGTTTCTGATGTATTTCATGTGTTTTTTATGTCTTTGTTGCTTGGCCACCATGAGAGAGCTCTAGACAAGCTTTTGGTGAAGGCTTGGTTGCGGGCTTGGACTAGTTTTTTGACTCCTAGCCATGGTAAGCTCCATTTCTTTTTATACTTTGTGTATTTATTTCTTAAAGAGGCTTGATTTGAGCTCACTCAACAAGAACAAGCTAAGCATGAATATTTTTTTGAGTTTGGCCATTGTTTGGGCTGCGGCTTCACCATATACATTGCTCTTGTTTTTATAAAAAATAATATTTTTTGGGCTTGACCCATGATGTAGAAATCAATGGCATTTGAAAAGAGAATAAACTAGAGGAAAGAATATGCATTTGTTTTTGTTTCTAAGGGTTTTCAAACCCTTCATGGCCATGGCCATTCATGTACTCTTCTTGCTTGTCTAAAATTTCTATCACTGGCATTTCTTCAAACCCTTCATGATTCTTATTATTTGATCTTTTTAGACAAAAACCCCAAGTGGGTTTGTGCTTTGTTATGAGAAATATTTCTCTCAGGCCGTGACCATGAGAGCACCAACTAGGGTTTCAATGCATTTTAAATCTCTCTTTCATTTTCCTGAATATGTAAAATGCAACATTATCTTTCAATTTCTAAGGCCGACTAAATACCTCTCAAGACATATGCAAGACTTGATAATACTTTAAGGTTTTCACATTTAGAATGGAAGAAAAACATTTTTGTTCACTTGTTTTGAAACCTAGTTTTATTATATTGCCTCCTATTACGAAAACAAAAAAGTAAGCTTCATTTTCCATTCAGGAATTTCCTCATTCACTTAATCATGGCTACCCCTATTCTTTTGTACATTCATTCCCTAGAGAGCGATGTAATGAAGGCTTTCTTTTTAGTATATTTCCATAAAACTCAATCATGCCATAGTCATGGAAACAAAAATCTGAATGTTATGCTTTCACTTTACTCCAAAGTAATGTTATCCTTGGCACATGTTATTGCCTCTTCTTCAAATTTTTGCATATATAGATCCATCATGATGCTTATCATTGAAAATGAACTATAATTTTAACAATGTTGTCTAATTTTTGTCTACCTACATTCCTGTAGCAATGCACTCCTAATGCATCCATTCCATTTTTATTTGAAGAGAGCCAGGTTGTTGTTCCACCATTGAGAATTCTTGCATTGAATGCCTAATAATTACTCCACTTGACACTTTGTGAACAATGTATTTCTTTGCTCTTTCTTGGTCAAGATGGTTGGTTGCCTTTATTGTATTGTTCATATTGCGTGCTTTTGCAAAGTTGCACCTAGCTAGCATGATACACCTATAGGCCACTTGCTGCTTGTTGTCACTTATTTTATGCACTTGAATGCTTCAGAAATGCACCTCTAATTCCACCTTCATCATAGCTTCATGTGACAATGCATAGAGATAGTTTTTTGGTATTTGTAGCATCAATTGTTTTGGAACCAACCTTTAGTTTCTTTGTATTCCATGGCATCAGGCTGGAGTTAGAGTGAACTCCTCAAACACCTTGAAGTCCACACAAGACAAAAATAACTTCCCACAAGAGAAATGGCAAAAAAAAATATCATGCTATTATTAAGATGCAAGAATGCCAAATTGAATATGAGATGATTACAAATGTACAAAATGCCTTGAATATATAGGCATGAGTGAAAACCTAAAATGTGTAAGATGTTTCCAAGTGTTAAAATCACACTACATGTGACAACATGTGAACCCTATTTAGGAAATGATAAAAAGATAGAGATAAGTTCTAGAAGGACAACTCATCTTCTAGAAGGAATCTTATCTCCTACAAACAAGGAAGGGGGAATTACCCCATTATTAAATGATTTATCTAATTATGCAACCTAGGACTTAAAATATTACCTAATTAAACTTATGCAAAGTGTAATTAAATAATTAATTACACCAAGACCCCCCCATAAGTGCAACTTAGGGAGAAGAAAATTATTATGCAAAGATGAGTCCTGGCAATGAGGCCTGATTAGGCACTCATTTACAAATGCAATGCAAATTAAACCAAATGGGGTAAAGGAGAAAACCACATGGGAATAAAACTCCTCCCCAAAATAGAATGCAAAAAACTAGCTAAGTGTTGAAGGATGGAGGACTCCATAAGACCCCCAAAGGCCACCATCCATCACAAAGATACATAAAAGAATCCCCCAAGAAGGGGGACTTGCTACAAAGAAGGGTGGAAGAACTCTGATGGAGTAACACTAGAATCCTTAATTTGGAAAGCAAGGAAAGATACCTTTGTTTACAAGAAACCATAGTGGAATCATAATAATGCAATAGCAGACTTGATGCCAAGGAATGCTGGAAAACTCACATATTGGATCAACCTTGGAATTTATGAAGTAATAGGAGATGAAAAAGATGCCCCCCATAAGAGGGAATGATATGATGATAGAATCTGATGTGTATCTAAATGCCGATGCAAGCGTGACTAAAACCTCCGCCGGGAACAAGGCACCATCAAGATTGGAATTAACCATAAAACGCAGCCCTCAAGCGGAGATGAATCTAAACCAATGTGGATCAACAACATGGAAGCTTTAATCTAAAGTGTGAACTAATGTAGAAAAAATAATTTCTAACTGTCAAGATGAGGCCAAAAGAAACAACAGAATCCAGATACAACTCATGCGAGTTGTCATCAATATGAAGATGAGATCAAAGTGCATGCAATGCACCTACACTCTAATCAATTTATTATGGAAGAAGCCCCCTGATGGAACTTTATATCAATTCATTTATTACAATACCCCATGATTGTAAAAGGAGAAAATGCATAAACTAAAGAGAAAATACAAACCTAGTGCATGAAAACAAAAATGAGTGCATGCACAAACCAATGTTCACATCTGCCTCCATGATGAAAATTAACTTCAAATTTGTGTAGATGACAAAATTTGAAAAAAAATGTCTACACTATTGTGAAGTGCTCGAAACTAGCTTTCAGTCAATATCTCGTTTGCAAAAATCCGACACCATGGCCAAAAGTTATGACTTTTTTTAAAAGCTAAATTTAGCCTACAGGAAATGGTTTTTCTAGCAAAAAATTTTTACTTATGATTTGATTTCTGAAAAATTTGTTCGCAATGAGTAACAAAAACAGAAACCCAGAAAGCATTTTTTGATCCAGCAAGCAAAAAATGAAAAAAAAAAAAAATTAGCCCTCAACCAAGAGAAAAATGACGCGCACCACTTTTTGTACAGCTTTTTTATTTAGATCCGTGCAATATATCAAAAATCTAAAAGATACCTAGTTCTGACTTTGACCGTAGCTACGAAACCCAGAAATCATTTTTCCTGCAACTGAGTGGAAGCAAGATTTTTGAAGCAAAAAATGAAAAATGGATTTAATAAAAAGGTTGCTTGCATTCAGCAAAACTTTCATGCCAAGATTGATCCCTCATATCTAGGAAGAATTCTACAACACTGAAGCTTTGATACCATGCAGGAGTTTAGGTGAACTCCTCAAACACCCTAGAATCACCTACAAGACAAAATAACTTCCACAAGAGAGAAATGGCAGAAATATCATACTATCATTAAGATACAAGGATGCCAAATTGAATATAACATGATTACAAATGTACAAAATGCCTTGAATATATAGGCATGAGTGAAAACCTAAAATGTATAAGACGTTTCCAAGTGTTAAAATCACACTACATGTGACAACATGTGAACCTTATCTAGGAAATGATAAAAAGATAGAGATAAGTTCTAGGACAACTCATCTTCTAGAAGGAATCTTATCTCCTACAAATAAGGAAAGGAGAATTACCCCATTATTAAATGATTTATCTAATTATGCAACCTAGGACTTAAAATATTACCTAAGTAAACTTATGCAAAGTGTAATTAAATAATTAATTACACCAACATCAATGATGCTATTTCACATTACACTAAGCTCAAGCACTTAGTGTTTTGCATTTTCAGTTCAGCATTGCTTCTTTTCCTTCACCCTTGACCTTCAAGCTTCATTTGTAACCACTTACAATTCTGTTTCTGATGGACACAACCTTTCTTTTGTACTCTTCATGCATTTTTATCTCTCTCTAGCAACAAATGTTGATGTGAAATTTTGATCTATGCATAGAAGATTTTGAAATACAACACCTGATAAAGGTGTTCTAAAGATTCTCTAATTGCTTCAGTTGCTATTGTTGATTTATAAACAAGGAATTATGTATGCATGTTCACTATCTCATTCCATGATGATGCACTCCTTATGATGATTTACTTGATCAATTGATCATCTATGATCTTCAATTCATTGCATTTTCAAACTTGATTGTCCTAGATGATCACTTGCTTAAGCTCTTATGACACTTGATGTACTCCTTTAGATGCATATCTCTTTTGAGCAATATTGAATTGTTTCTTTTCTCAACCCCTCTATGGAATGTTGAGGGGCAGCATGCCGAGCTCAACCCTTGTGGGAGCTCATTTTACACCACATGCTTTAAAATCTTCAAAACAAATCAGCAACATGGATTTTCCTATACCTGCACAAGAAACAAACAATGTTATATTAAAACAATAAATTTAGAAGTTTCTTATGATGTTTCCTCCTTGGTATTCTCTTGCACTCTTCTTGTCTTTTCTCAATTGATTCAGTGTATCATAAACAATATTCTACATTATTTTTGATAGATCATGTAGGAGGATTCATAACCTAAGCTCTAACAAACATTTCATCCACTTGCAGGCTCACTTGGACGATGAAGGTAAGAGAGGAATGTGCAACACTGAAGGAAACTCGAAGACATGTTCAGGAAATGACGTCTATGTTCCTTCTTATGTGCTCTTTTCTCTTTTTAATCTTTAGTAGCGTAGTGTACTCTTTATGATCCATTCTTTCAGCTACTCCCATGGCTTGTGTGGGACACTTGATTCTCTTTTTATCCCAATGAATGCAAAACAAAATTTTGTGCAATTCTTGTTGATTTTTGTAGTTCTCTTTTGCAACAAATGTATGAAACATTGTGTAATGAATAATTAAATACAAAATGAAGTACTTTCTTTTACATTTCATGCAATGTTTAATACTACAAATGATGAATGGAAAACAAAAACACATTGCACTTTCCTTTTAAACTCAAAACTCAAAAAATGCAATGGTTTAAACAACTACAGAAATAACTAAAAAAATTCACCTTAAAATGAATTTTGAATAAACTAGCTCTATCAATTTGAGTTGTGGTGAAAAAATGATAATAATTTTTATGTTTAGAATTTTAGTGACTTTCCACTGGAGCAATAAGGTGTAAGGATAACTTTATCAGAGTGACAGTGCGTGATCGACAAGATATTGGGAGATGTCTCTTTGACGGGTCAATGTTCTTCTTGTCGGTGTGACAGTGTGTGGTCAATGAGAGAATGGGCTATGTCTCTTTGACATAGTGATGGTGGCACTATGGAGATTTATCGATGAGACAATACAATGTGGAGAAGAGTTTCATCCATGTCTCTTCGATAGACCGATATCTATCTTATCAATCTAGGAGAAGTCTCCTCGATGGAGCGATAAGGAGTATGGAAGTGTTGTCGATGAGACTATATGGTGTTAGTGAGAACTTTTTCAATGTCTCTCTAACATGGAAATGTGAAGGCAGTGCTCAAGTGGGACCTAGAAATGATGACATGGGTGACAAAGATGATGAAATAGATGTGTGGTGTAATGAGACTAGATAAATGGTAATCCACATCCTTGTGGTGGATTACGATGCAGTGACATGGAAATGTGGTGGACAGGTGACATCGTCAATGGATTTTATTGGCATGACTAATGGTCATCGGTGAGACCTACTCAAATGTCTCCTCAACAACCCAATGACTCTTTCATCAGTGAGACATTGGTGTATCGCCAAGACTTTGAAGAAAGTCTCCTTGACAGGGAAAAGAGAGTATGATGCCAACTGTGGGACCCAGTAAGGTAGATGTGGTAGTGAGACCTGTTATGGTGAGGATGATGTGCATCCATGTTACAGTCAAAAAATAAATAAAAGGATGAGATGTGGCAAAAAGCAATAATGGACGGTGACATGTAGTGTCACGATGGCATGGGAACCACTTGTCTACAACAACAAGGGTATCGGTGTGACAACACCATATCAATGAGAATTGATTTAATGTCTCTTTGATAGCCCAATGGCTATCTCATCAACGTGACTTTGGTGTATCAATAGGAGTGGAAAATGTCCCTCTAATAGAGCGATAAAGCGAGAAGTTAGTGGAACCTGTTTGTGATGAAGGACTGATAGGTGGAAAAGAATGATTGCTTGGTGTGCTAATTCACATTGTTCTTGCAAATTAGGTGGAAATGACATGGATGACATGTAGGTTGTGGGCCTATTCAGATAACATTGCAAGCATATTAGTGTGACCTTGTTTCAGAGAGTGTTGGTAAAGTGTCCCAACGACAAAGCAATATGATAGCTCAACAGTGGATATCAAGTGGTAAATATCGGATGGTGATAAGCGATTGGCATGAGATGAGGATCAATGGAAATAGTAAAACTAAAGCTAATCAAATGGTGGTGATTTAAAGGTTCCGAGATGAACAAAGGATCTTGGTGCAAGAGAGAAGATCAACGGTCGGTATTCAAATTTGAAGATCTACAACGGTCTGGTCTATGTGAACAGGGGTTTCATCTAGTAACTGACATAGAGGAAGGAGTTAATTGGTATAGCTACACCAAGTGACCAATTAAATGAAGATTTTATTTTCAAGATGGAAAAACATATTGCGAGAGGTGATCAAGATCATAATCAGATCGAATGATTGCAAGAATGCATTAAATGCATATAAGATTCTAGGGTTTGACAAAATGTTATTCTTAGCAAATTCTCTGTACCAGAATTAAATGTTGTGAGGCTCGATGTAGAGGTATGGTGATATCTGATAAACCTTATCAAATGTGATGATGTGTAGCTCGATGAATAGGTAGCTTGCTAGTGAAGTTTGCAAGCAAGGAAAACCCTAATCTGATGTGAGCTGATCTGGACGGTTGAGAGAATCTCAAGGAGAGATTGCAGATGGTGGAGTTAAAAAAATGAAGACAATCTAAGAATAGTTAAAGTTATATTTTGTGTGTGTGAAAATGATAGTGCACAGTGTTGAATAGAGTTATGTATTGTTGAGTGTGCAACAAAGGCAAAGAGAGAAGAGAGTGTATAGTGCAGATGTATGAGACACTGTAGAAAGGGAAAGAAGAGCAGAGTTGCAAGATAGAAAAAATGATTGTTGTATGTGCAGAGGAGAGTGCAGAGTAGGGGAGTGTTGTTGAGAGTGCAGCTTCAAGTAGCAGAGTGTAAGTTGCAATGTGTGCAACAATGTACTAAATGTAATTATGCATTATAGGTTAGGCAAACCAATTTATGCATATTTGAGCTTTAAGCATTGTAAGAGGTTGTAGCCTCATTGTACTGAGTTTTAGCTCAGATTAGGGGTGTTGGAACCAAAATTTTCATAAAAATTCTAAGTATTTTATCATTTTAAATCCAAAATTCTTATTCTTATTTTCATAATAAATCACATTATCACCTTTAAAGGTCCCTTTTACCCTTTACCACATTACCGCTATCACATTAGCCACCCCTCATAACACCCATAGCATACCTCCCTACCGCAGATAATCCCCAAGAAGCTCGTGGTATGACAGTGAGAGCAGCCACTACTATATACCACTATATTGCTATACCTCGGAGGGTCAAGACATAGCCTGCGATAGAGTGGTATATTCAACATAGGTACTAAGGAGACACCACGATATTGCAGGAGAGAAAAAGGTAGCCCGTGATAGAGTGGTAGATTGTAGAAGGATACTAAAGAAACACTGCAATACCGTAGGGGAGTAAAAAGTGACATGAGGTAGTACGGTAACCAAGCTGTTGGGTCATTTAAAACGCAACAATCACATCAGTCAACATCAAAATATAAAATTGAGCTCGATACAAATATTTGAATTGTGTGAATTTATGAGTCAAGAGTAAATGCATCTTGGTGTTAAAATACACAGAATGAGTTGATATTCTTCATTCATTATAGCTAAAACCAAGTTGAAGATGAGCTCAAATTGTAGGAGTAAAGGGAATTCTTTGAAGTGAGTTCTATTCCCAAGTAAGTTTTTCTCATCATCTTTTGTGAATTTCATAAAATGGCACCAAAGAAGAGTGAAGTAGGAATTAAAAAGGATGAGGCCAAAACCAGTAAACCATCATTGCAATACCCATTGCTTTCCTTGTTGCTTGGTTCAATACACAAGGGACCTAAAAAAGCTTTCAGAGACTAAGCTCAAGGCTGTAGGGACCCCATTATACCTTAGTGGGGTTGGAACCTCTATTGGTACTTCTATCATAAAAAGGAACAACAAGGTTCCGGCATCAAACCCATGGACCCTAGATTTGGCTAAGTTAATTGTCGCTAACGTTTTCATTGATATTGAGCTAATCAAATCCATTTCCAATAACTACCATGCCCCAACCAAAATTTTTTGGCTTCCAAATGGTGGGTGCTTAGTTGATGTTATGAGAGAGGCTATTATAAAGTGTTTTGACGTGAATAAACAAGTTGTAACAGAGGTGAATTTAGTGAAATTGGAGCAGGAGTATAAGAGATTGAGAAGAACATATCGAAGTGATGAGCTCACCATACACATTAAGAGGGGTGATGATAACAGAAAACTCTCCATACCTTCTTCTAGAATGGAACCTTTCCAAGCCTCATAATTTCAGGTTTATTTCAAGAATACCTATCATGCATTGTGTCAAGTCTTGGGGATAGATGCAGAGGAGCATATACCAATAGGGTTGATGAGAATGGCCATGATAATTCAACATTCAGAGTCAAATGTAGAGTTTTATTTTTCATTCATAATTGAGGAAAAAATACATGAGGGTTTGCTACAAGTTAGGGAAGCTAAGACCCCTATTACTTTTAGGAAATATTCTTTATTATGTCACTTAGTCCTATATCAAAATGAAGTAAAGTGAACTAAAATAATGAAATTATGCACACAAGATGGTGGAGTAAGACTCCCTGTGAAAAATTGGTGTTACATCTGGGATAACAGATGTACAAAATGTGATTTTGTAATATTTCAGGATGATTTTTTTGTTTGATTAATAGCTGCCCTTAGTTACCCAACACTAATATTTCTTGAGTCATTGATGAAAGTAATGAGGCATGTACAGTATAAGCCAGACCAAGGTTGTCCCCATAATTATGTTGATTGGTTTTTTATGCCTCAACACACAATTATCAGAGTATATGGATGTGACCAAGAACCACATATTTTTCCTAAGTTTGTACCTGCAAGGGTATGTTTTCTAGAATTTATGTCATAGATGCTTTGGATGGAGCATGATTTGATGAGAAATCAAAGGAAAGGTACATTTTTTCCCAATTTTACTTTATTTGAAGAGTTGGCCATTGGTTATGATATGTTAGAAGAATTGTAGAGGTTCATGAGGGTTAACTATCCCCTCAAATCTAGAAAAGAAAGAGTGTGTGACCTAGAGGGTCATATCAACATGATTAGAAGAACCTTGTTGACAAAGAGGGACATCTCACATGAATTTGACCTTGAGAAGGATGTTATCAGAAATTAGGTGTATCTTGCTAATGTAATACAAACTAGGAAAAGGTGGATAACAATGATGCAGTGGGAGAGTCGAAAGAAGGAGAAGGATAAAAGTTTCAAAGGTTTTTTTGCATGTGAACCCAACCTTTTGAAAAGGATGCAAATGATCCTTGATAAATTTAATGAATTATATAAAATGGTCCAAGATGAGGGGTTGATTCCACTTCCCACACCTCACCAACCACCACATGAAGCTTCCACATTACAGGCACCACCCCCATCACCTACGAATCGATCCCCTCCATCTCCTACTCATGAACCACAGACTAAGGGATAGAAGACTAAGCCATTGGTTGATTATGGATCAAGTGATGATGAAGAAAAATAAGCATTCCTAGCTCTAACCAAGATAAAGGAGGTAGTTGAACAATAGACAAGTCAAATTCCCCATGATCCTAAGGCCAAGCTTTTAAAGGAAGGAGTTGTTGAAATTCAAGAAGATGAGAGGGTGGTGGCCTCTCTAAGATTCATGGAGGATGATAATTTTATCCATACTAATGAGTTTAAGGACTTTTGGATTAAAATGAAAATGAAAAAAATTGATGAAAGGTTGAAAATCAATCTTATTGGAGCTGATGAGTCAAAGCAAGCTAAGATCCAGGCTTAGAAATTTGCAAAGTTAAATGTTGATAGCATTAATGTCATCCCCAGGAGGGGAGAGAGATGGTATTAAAAAGTGATATGCTAATTATACTAGGGATGGATCTATCCAAAATGCTTCTTCTAGATCAAATCACAACACAAGATGACCCTAGGTTGGTAGCAGAGTTTGATTCAGAGGAAGGTGTCTCAGGAACAAGGTATAACCCTACTACCCAAGCACTTTCTCTATGGACGAAACAGAAAAGTACAAGGAAGCCTTGACTTTTGGATGTAGTATAGGAAATGAGGGGGTCGGCTATGGTCATAATAATGAGGGATACAAATCCTACAGAAGTTGCCACTATGACCATGAATTTTGCAATGTTCACCAAGGATGTAGTTGAAAATATGGAGAAAAAGATTAATGAGTATGAGAAGAGATTTAAATTATCGAATGATGAGGTGAACAAGTTATTTATTGAAAATGTAAAGTTGAAACAATAGTTGTAGTAGGCCACCATAGTGAGAGGAAATGAATTAATTGTCTATCACCCACTTGTCTAGGCAAAGGACCCACAGGTACAACAAATGAGAGAAGAAATTGATAAGTTGAAGAAGCATAACATGGAAGATGTCAAGCATCATATCACAGAGACTCTAAAAAGGATATTAGAGTATAGAGTTGGGATATTAAGGGAGAAGATAAATGGAGTACATGAAAAACTTCAACAATCTAATTAAAGCTTTGGAACAAATAAATACTAATTCCACCATCCTTGAAGAGAGTCAAAAGAGATGGCAACCTACCTTCCACATACTGACTACTTTATGCAAGGCCACACATAGGGATCTAGAGGCCCCATCAAGGCTCAAACATACACATGAAATGGTGAAAGGTGTGATTTATGAATATAAGTATTTGATGGATATAAGGAAGAAATTGGAAAGTAGGAGGAGTGCATTTGATTCTATCAAATACCTCTTCATCCCATCAATCCTCAAAGATGACAATCAGTTGAAAGGTATAGATGAATGGAGAGAAGAATTTGATTAGATGATTCCTAAGTGTTTGACACATATATAGGATGATGGGGAGATCAATCTCAACAAGTTCCATAGTTTTCTCAATGGGATCATCATGTTGGACAATGGATATACAAAATTCATGGTGGATGTCAAAAACCTCTTGGATAACAGATGGAAGAGTCATCTTACAAACTTCGCAGTTGGATAGGAATTCAAATGGCGAAGCAACTTGACAATTAATAAGTGGCAGAAAAAATATTTGGGTTCTGATGAAGATTGATTCTATACATCATGAAGAGGAAGTATCATACAGTAAAAGCTTTGAATAGGTCTTAGATGACCACAGGATTTTACTTGAAGATTAACAGATTGATACACATGTTATGATAAGTTTTCTTTAGTTATGTTTAATTTTAAAATTATGTTTTGTTATCAAAAGACATGTCATTTGGTCTGAAGCTTGTTGCCTCTCATATATATAAGAGAGACTAGGACCAAAAGAAATCATCAGATATAGGAGAAGATAGTAATATAATAGGAGTAATATATTGATAGCAAAAGAATTTCATAATATTTATATTTTGAAGACCATGTTGCAAGCACAATTTTGAAAAAGTTAATGAAAGGCCTCTAATTTCGTGGTGTTATATTGGTATTAATTGTTTGTCGAAGTTATTCAATTATTTGGTTGTCTCCATTTTAATGCTTCCTTATTATTTAAGTTGATATATCAAGTATATATTCAATTTATCAATGCACATTTGTTGTACTTGGGTGATATGACTAATTGGTTTCCCCAAAAGAATTAAAAAATCCTTCTAGTCAATCACAGTAATCTGGAAGTGCTATTTGGATAAATAAGAAGAACCATATAATTAGGATTGTCAACCTATCTCCAATTCAGTATTATTAGTGTTCTTTCCTGATTTAGTCAATTGGTTCTTTCAAGTAAAGATTAAAATCCTTTTGGTAAATTACAAGTAACCTGGTTGTATTAGTTGGATAAATAAGTAGAGTTTTTCAATCATTTGCTTACATGTTTATACAAGTTATAAACCAATATTAGTGTGCCAAACAATTAGAGTTACTACCAAATACTAGCCACCTATCTCAGACTTTTCATTTGACTCCATTTGCCTAACAAGGCACTGGTCTTATCCATTTCATCATTTAGTTTTATCAAATTTATTTTCAAAACCTCACATTTGTTAACTGAACATATTCATAAAATTCATTTTGACATTGCTTATACAATTTATACCAATTTAGAATTACATCTCTCCACTCTCAATTGTCATTGTGGATAGATTGTTCATGTAGAAAATGCATAGTTCAAGTCTGCTTCACTTGCATTAGGTATACCCACCTAGGTTTAGCAGAGCCTGAAGAGAAGAAGGTTCAAGTACATCATTTGGACTTGTGCATTAGCCTAAAGTGTACCAAGTGCTTGGCAACCTCTTGTGGTTTCTTAACTAGGGTTTTTGAGAACTAACAAGGGGATTGTAGTCTCCTTGAAGTTGTTGCTTCTAAACTAGGGTATTGTTGCATCCTTGGAGTTGTAGCTCCTAAATCAAGGAGTTGTTGCTTCCTTGAAGTTGTGGCTTCTAAATTAGAGTGTTGTTGCATCCTTGGGGTTGTAACTCCTCAATTAGGTAGTTGATGCTTCCTTGGATTGTAGCCCTAAAAAATTGTAGCAGATGTTTTATTTGTGACGCTAGATTTGAGCAATAGACTCAAGCAACCTTGGTCACCTTCATTTTTACCATATCGGGTTTTCCACATATATCTAGTGTTATGGGTATTTGTGTTGATTATCTTTGTGCATGTTTTTGTTTGCATCTTTATTTTACAATCTACACATCAATAGTTTGAGTAAGAAGAAATCTACACAAAGTATTTGAAGCTAAGAAAAAAAAATTAGTATCTACTTATTCACCCCCTCTCAGTAGATCATTGCATTCCAACAATTTGTATCAGGGCACCAGGTTCCCTAGGAGAAGCTTAATAAGCTCGGGTAGATCTTGGATAAGTGAACACAAAAATGGTAAGTCATGAAGATTCATCTATAGTAGAAGTGCCTCTCTTTAATGGATCAGATTATATATGGTGGAGAAGCAAAATGGAGTTGCATTTGGTATCCATAGGGATTGATGTATGGATGTCAATGGAATATGGATATACAACTCCTACTACACCTCTAAATACTGAGGCTAAAAAGAAGGCGTGTGATGATAATGCTAAGGAAATGGATGCAATTCTTAATAGGTTGCCAAGTCCCATATCTATCAAATTCATGCATTGCAAAAGTGCACATGAAGTGTGGAATAAGTTGAAAAGGATGTATGGAGATGATGAGAGTTTAGTGTAGGCCAAGATTCAGACATATGGAAGAGAGTCTGAAAATGTGAAGCTAAATGAAGATAAAAAGACTGCAAATACATCTAGAAGAGAAGCTACAATAGGAGGTAATGGGGAAGAAACATCTACCTCTAGATCACAAGAGTCTAGTTAAGAGCAAGCCAATTCCATTAGAAGATCAAGAAATGGCTTCAGGAAACATAGAGGTAATCACAATCATTTTGTTTCTAAATTTTTTTATGATGAAGTAAATGATTTTGATAAGGAAAAGGACCATAAAAATAATCTACACACAAGAAGAGAAAGTGGGTCATCTTATGTAGATGGAAAATAAAATAATGAATATGAAAGCTTCTATGGGATTGAACCATTTCCAACTACCTTTGATGAAGAGTTTGAGAGGTTTGATAAAGATGAAGAAGATGAAACCTCCAATAATGAAGGAGTAGATCTAGAAGATGAAATCATCAATGCTCTTGATGATATTAAAAGATTGAAGAAGGAGAATGAAGAAAAAAAAATCATGCACAAGAAGAGATTGATAAGCTGACCAAAAGTCTTGAAGAATCTAATCAAATGGTGATCAGCTTGAACACTAAAGTGGATGAAGAAAGAAGAGAAAAATATGTAGTTCAGATTGATCTACAGTCTAAATCAAATGAGTGCATGAATTTGGAGGAAGAAATAGTGGCATTGAGAAAAAAATAGAAAAAGATAAGGAGAATTTTGATAAAGGCTTGAAGTTGAAAGGTGGGTCTAAGATGTTAAACGAATTGATTATATCAAAAAATCCATCCAATAGAGATCAAGACCAAGAGTAAAGATTGACCTAGGTTGTGAGAAATGAGAGAACTCTTCTACTTCTGCAAGAGTATTTGACAGACTTAGAGCGGAAGGAAGTTGTTGCACAAGGAAAGATGAAGCTTGCACAAGTTGCTCCAGAGAAAGTACCTCTAGAAATGGAAGATTAGAAAAAGGAAAATAAGATAAAGAGCCAATTGTTGATAAGAAGAAAGTTGAAGAAGAAAGGAGACATGCTGCAAACAAAAGGAACAATAAATCTTCAATCTCTAATTATTAGAAGAAGAAGCTTACAACAGAGAAGAAGATGGAAAAATTAGTCCCAAGGCATCAAAGAGAAAGAAAAAACATTATGGGAGCTGATTTAGGAGAGTTTACTAGGATGAGATACATGAAGCAGTCGAATCAAAGAAGACCACCTCATCTTGCTCAAAGAAATGTTGTGACTGTGTTCTCATCATGCTTCCATGGTTATTGTTATAGTTGTAATCAGTTTGGTCATAAGGCTAGAGAATGTAGAGTTTCACTTAGAAGGGGCCCTAAATATGTAAATATAAATTCATTTTCTCCTATAAGGAATATGTATGTAGTATGCTATAAGTGTGACAATTTTGGTCACATAGCTAAAGATTGCATATTAGATCTAGTAAGACCTACAGTACAAAGTAAGAGGAATACAAGTTACATGTATAGAAACTCATCTACTTATGTAATAGGCATGAATGTATTGTGCTACAAATGTGATAACTATGGTCATACAACTAAGTACTATAGATTAGATTGTGTAAGACCACTTGCACATTATGAAAGATCAAATTCATATAGTAAGCATAAGAATATGTCTCCCAAAGTGAACAATGGTTCACATGTTGTTGAAAAGAGGGTTGATGTATCAAAGAAGGTGCACAAGATGGTTTGGAGAGAGAAAGATTGGCAGAAAGTGCTCCATGCGGCTGATTTTTCCTTACATCACTAATTTTTAGTGATGGGGAATGAGTCCAAGGCGAGCTAAATTGATATTTCATCCATCCCTAGAAATGAAGAAAGAGATCAAGTTAGGTAAAATATGTTTTACAAATTTCTAACAACTTGATGGTTGTAGATTTATGGTCACATTATTGCTCTTTGAAATGATCATTAGAGGGTAAGAACATCAACAAAGGAGTGGATAGTCAGTTATAGAAATTGATATCAACATTTGATATCAAATATTGAAGAAAAAGTGGTGTAAATGCTCTGTTGAGAGAAATGCCCCTTGATTGCAAGGAGAAGATATATATCTTAGGGGGAGCTATTTTGTAGATATTGTTTTTAAAATTGGTATCATACCACTATAAATTTGTTTAGAATAGTCTAGTTGGTACAGAGTCCAAAAGGAATCAAATGCTCTAGTTTTCTTAGAAGAAAATGATGCATGATCTCAGGGGAAGTTGCTTTAGTTAGCAGATCAATTGTATGATTAGATTAGTTGGTACAAATGAAATGTATAACTTGGAATAAAGAAAATATGTGAGTAGGCTAGTAGAAGAGTATGGAGCAAGCTCTAATGGGGAGTTGCTATAGGTATCAAATCAATGTTATACTTGATACAGTGTAGTCCAGGATATCAATTGGTACTTAGAATAAAGTGAACACATTCATAATTGGTATCAGTTTGATAATCAGTATCAGGGAATGATATCATCAAATTGTATTAAGCATATGATTCAATTGGCACAAAGCATGAATCATAATATCTATAATTTATATCAGACCTAATTAGCGTTGAGTATGTAATGGCACTTCAGTTGGCATTGGATATTTTTTTTAATTGGTATAGAGTAGTTGAAGCATATGGTTTTTCCATTATAGTAGAAAGGTTGAATTCAATGATTGTCATAAGAGAAAAAATTATTTTCAATTGGTATCAGTCAAAGGGGGAGCTAAGTCCCTTTTCCATTGCTAAGAAGAAGTGAAGGCTACAACAATATGGTGACCTGAGATTATGAAGAGGAGAAAGGATGAGCAAGTTCTCAAAAGAATTGAGTATGAGGGAGAAGAAGTGAGCAATGCTCAAAGTAGAGCATATGAGAGATAGTTGTGAAGATGCTCATAAGGATGAGCAAAGGAGAAGGAATGTCCAAGGAGGATATTAGAATACAACTAGACCCTTTTCATTTCTTTTAAAAGGGGGAGAATGCTTTCAGGAGGAGTGATCCTTTTTCTATTGATGTCAAAGGGGGAGATTCTCAAGTATTTGAGCAAGGGGGAGAAAGTAATGCAAATGCTCAAAGAGGAGCATTGGAGAAAGCAACAATAGAAGGAAAAAGTAAAGATGATACCGGTACAATTGTTACATTCGTTAATTAGTATCATTGAGCATTTAGCATTGAGCATTTAAGTTTTTTCATCAATGAAAAAGGGGGAGATTGTTGGAATATGTTGTCATTGATGTCAAAAGGGGATCAAAGGAGTAGTGTTTTGATCATGTGTAGAAGCGAATATAGTTGTCATTGATGTCAAAAGTGAAAATCAGGCAAAGGAGTTTGTTGGCATGATGATAGAAGATGGATGAGAAACTAGTGGATCTGATGGAAAATTAAGTGGAAGATTTGTGATGGGTTTTTTGAGAGCTTTCCAAAAAGGTATTGTGCAAGCCCAGAGGATGTATAACACATCCATAAATGAATTTTGTTTTCTCTCGAATAGAATTAGGGTTTACTGGTTAAACCGTAGAGTTGTAGTCATGGCGTCCTCAAAATGTTCTATTTTTATGTTGACCTGGCATTAGTGGTTGTCAGTTGCATTAGTTTCAACTTATCTCTTTATAGTTGCGATTGTGACTGGCCCCTCTTCCTAGCGCCTTAATGTCATACATCCCCTTTCAAATTGGCATGAGAGTGTGTGGTCAGAAAGAGTGAATGGAGTCACAAGATTTCAGGTTTTCCTAACCTATGTTGTGGGGTTCTCAAGTTTCAAAACCTCCTAACTTGGAGACTTAGCTAATGGAGTGATAAGGAAGAAGGCTTTTTTTTTTGTCAATGCGGGTTTGCAAAAGTTCACAACCTCTGACTAGAGGTTCTTATGTTCAAAATTTTAGCGACTTATTGATAGAGTGATAAGGTGTAAGGATGACTTTATCAAAGTGATAGTGCATGATTGGTGAGATATTGGGAGATGTCTCTTC
>VDFB02192439.1:0-26340 GCA_007258455.2 Sequoia sempervirens | reverse complement strand
AATTAGCTTCCTTGATGAACAGTGATGGCCTCCCAAAGGGTTGGTCAGAGAACCTATGATGTATAAGAGAGTTGTATGATGGAGTTACACTTGTTGACCAAGTTATGATGAATGTTATGATATGTCATAAGGCATAGTTGAACGAAGATAATATAGCTAAATTGGAGCACCCAAGTTGGTGATCAATTAAGCTAAGTGTAAGCAATATGCTCTTTTTAGTCTATGGACACATCTTGGGACCTAGGTATTTGATTTTGACTAGGGATTTGGGTTGTTTTAGCTCATGTTTTTTTAGTCACCATTTGATGGTTTCATGCATTGCTTCTTATTGGGTGCTTAAGGTGGAGGTTTCATAATGAGTTTTGTAGGTACTATTATATTGCTCTAGGTCTCCTGTTAGTGGCACGCTTATAAAAGCTTAGACTCTACGAGAGCATTGCAACCATTGATTACTAAATAATATATTGAGTACATTTGAAGTGTTTATTCTTTCTCTTAAAAGGGTTTTTCCCATCTAAATAATTATGTTATGGTTATTTCTTTTGTGTTTATTTCCTTGTAACTATATGTCAATTTAATATTTACACATACCTTCTCTCATAGATTATTGTATGAAGTATATTCCACACCTTTGCTTCCTTTTAGATGTATCCCCCAAAAGGGAAAAAACCACAAATCAAATCACTAGAATAACGTGAAAAATAAAACATTAAGCCACAAGGGAAACACTAATAATAAGAGGCAGGTATTGATCATCAAAATTATCGTATCAACCACTTGGTAAGTCTCTACCATTGTCCATAGGTTCTCACCCATAATTAGTGGTCATTTCTTCCTCAAGAATCTTTTGCATTTCATTTTGAATAAATCTAGGTGGGGAGATAGCAAGTTGGAGTTGAGAGAGTTTTCCCTAGTTAGAAGGGGCTCACCCACATCATAGAGAGAACATGGAGGAATTATGCAAAGGGAGAGACTACTCACTTTGTTGATCGAAAGACCAAGGAGGTGAATTTTGTCTTGTAGGTGGTGATGGAGTTAGAGTGGTGGCTCTTTGATAACTTTCCCAATGGTACTATGAAGTCTTAATGAAACTATGCCTCTTGTCATGGTGGGTTTATTTGGTATGGATTGGTGAGGGTGGTACCCTAACTACCATGCAAGGGACATGTCTCCAATGGTCTATCAAGTTTTAGAGATGTTGAAGATGTAGTACAAATTTGGTAGCTTAAACATGGATCTACATGAACAAATTAGAGATAAGAAATGATTTTAAGTGAATATCAAAATTAATATCTAGATTAGATAGGAAAAAAGCAAAAAATCTATTTTTTCAATTGTAGAAAATATTCTCCAATCTTAAAGCATGCCAAATCTAGTAAAGCTCAATAGGAAATTTGGCCCATCTCCCAAAATGATATTGTGCTAAGTGAATAACATACCTTAAAGGTTGGAAAAGGTCATGAATCTAGTGTCAAACATCTTAGGCATGAGAACAATACTAAAAAAGATGGAGAACTATTTCGAGTTTCCCACAAGAAAGGAAACTTAGTTTGGAAATATCAAGATGTAACAAATGGGTATTGGGTTATGTTATTCTCCTAATCCTATAGTGTGTACTAGGTTGGGGAGAAGTCAATCTATACCTACCTTAACTCTTAAATATGTTATATAATCATCATTATAATCATATATAGGTAGCTAGGTCATCTTAAGGGTTATAGTTAAGTATCTAAGTAATCTTGGGTGGCAACCAAGGCATAATTAGGTATATATGAGCTATTGGCTAGTTATTATAATCATGTTAAGTATTGGTTCTTATTGAAGGCTATTGGAGGTATCCCCTCGAAGTCTGACATGTTATTATCAAGTACTTGCAACATATTTTGTGCAAGTGGTATTAGAGCATGGTCTTGCATTTATTAAGATGCGAAGTGAAATAGTCAATTTTGGGTTCATTTCAAAGTGACTCTCTCTACAGATTACGACGTTTTCCTTGATTTTTAAAAAGTTGTTGCATATTTGACATGATATGATGTCCTAGAGGTAATCCAATAAGACAAGTAGTAGACATTTGTTGTCGCTACAACTTTAGAGAAAACTTAGAACTTACATGCCAACTATAGCAGTTTGATCATCCAATATGCAAGTTCTTCAATTTTGTCAATGACATATTGCCAAAGTGTTGACTAGAAAGCTTGAAAGGCAAAGAGATTCTCAGATATTTTACTATTTCTCTTTGATCAATGTATTTCCATCCAAAAATATGGTTCTAGGATATGGGTTGGGGAATGTTTGTAATATTGTGTCTCATTATATTGGATGCTAGGGCCAAAAGTTAGGTAAAAAATGTCTACATTTGAAGGCTTGGTGAATATTATGCTTCTCCTTAATGAGGGTCAAGAATGAGTCATCCAAAAAGTCCTCATTGACCAACTATTAGGAGAGCAGTAATAGAGAAATGCCCTTGAAATGTTGCAAAATAGCATTAACAAAGAGGTATGATTTGGCAATGATCAACTTCATTAGCAAACACACTTGAGGTGAGGAGAAATGGAAACCTTCCTCATAGAAGGAAAAGAATTATATATTTCCTTGTTTAAGTATATAACCTAGAAGATTAGTATTAAACACTTCAAGATAATCTTGAAACAAATATTGAACATCATTCTCCCAAAGGATTTTGTAAAATTCACAAGGAAAGCCATTGTAGCTAAGAGCTTTGTTATTAATCATTCTAATGCAATCGAGCAAAGCTACTCCTAAGAGAGAAGGTTGTTGTTAAACCTTTGTAGCTAAAAGCTTTATCATTAATCACTCTAAATGCTATCGAGCTAAGCTCCTCCTAAGACAAGTTTGTCACTAACAACAACTTGGTATGTGAAGAGTACAAAAACCATATTGATTGTACTTTCAAATATATATAATGTAAATACTCAATAGAGTAAGTCCTTTACCAAAAGAGTATATAAAGTTCATAGTCAATAATAGGAGCAATAAACTTTTTTAAAAATTGTGCTTATTTTCATACCATATTAGAAACCTTTCACTTATATCATAAATGGCACATAGAAGGGCGCTTAATCAACTCCCTATCTGCTGGGAATGCATTTCCAAAAAAATTATTATAAGTTGCATTGTTTTCTCCTATAACAACTTCAATCTAAATATTATATTATACTTCAGCGAAGATAAAAACCCTTTCTCCATATTTATATAATACTGTACAATTTTCCTTCATTCTTTAACATCAAATAGTTGAGCATTACTCTCAAGGCGAGTGTGCAGATACACTAGGATCTAACTCCTGAAAGATTCTTGTCTAATCTCATCAGGGTTGGTTGTTAGTTTTACTAAAACTATCACTATCAGATGACAGTTTCGCTTGTGCATTATTTTTCTGATTATGGGGGACATGAACACCTAAAGCAGCCCTGCCTGACGGATCAAGATTGTTGGACCATGCAACATCCCATTCTATGGCCTTGGCAGTAGAGCAAGCCACACTTGGCCCTGCTGGAACTGTCATGTGAGCAGCATTCTGCAATACCCAGTTGCAAACTTTATAGTTTAGTAGCCACACTTTATAGCTTGATAACCACCTTGAAAACTTGAATATGATCAGCATAAAAACAGTAGAGGATCTGAAAATTTCATATCAAATCACTTCTTACCTGAGGGAAAAATCTTTAAAATATCATCCTATAAAAGTATGCTTCTTTTGTAGTTGGAGTATTATCAGGATAAACGTATTTTGCATTTGCCATCATTGCATCTAGAACCTGATAGCCACAATAAAATATTTCATTATCTTTTAACCATTAAATACTTTGAGACACTAGGGAAGATAATCATCGCCTTCTGGAAAGAGAATGCAAAGCAAAGTGTCTACGATGGCTGTTGCAAATGTTAAACCAAATTGGACCAATCAGAAATAGAAAAATAAAAAGAATGTTTAAACTATTTAGATTTTATCATCACTGTTATTTTTGTTCGGTATAAACATTGTCTCTTAGGGGGTACAGACGTCATAATTTACCCAATTAAACATTTAATACTAGTAGATATAAACACAAATTTTGGCATTAATTTTAAAAAATGAAGGTTTTACAATGGGAATATATTCTGAATGGAGTTGAAGAGAGTGAACGAAGACACCTGTGTAGCTGCATGCTCTTTAATGCCGTCTATCCAATTATAACCAACTCCATCACTGAACTGCTCCTTTTGTCGATACAAGATATGCTGCAAAACAAGCATCGAAACCTTCCAGTATTAAGAATTGTACTAGTATCATTACATTTAATCAAATTTTATTGTTGACACATCCTTCTATTAATGGAGAGGATCTAATCTTTGAAAAAATAGTTAATCTTGGGAAGCAATCGGAGGAGACCACCAAAAAGATTGCTGGGTGAAAGCGTTTTACTTCAATTTTTTAGAGATTGCCGGTTTGACTTGATTGCTTTTATGCGTTTTACTTAAAAAATTCTTTGTTTAAACCTTTGGGGGTGTGATTTTCAGGGAATGATGTCTTTCTGCAAATTTTTTTTGGTGAATTGGTATCTATTATATTTCATTTTAGAAATTAATATAGATAATGTGATTCACCAACCAGCCTCATTTTCTTTGTTTTGAAAATTTCTTCCTTAAATGCTTTCAAAACAGCCTTCCGCATGAATTAAATGATTTAATTATTATTTTTTAGTTAGAGCACATACCATTAATCCTAACCTTAAGATCTTGTCCAATAGATTTTGGAAGGTTGTGCTGCGATGTGCTAGGCCTGCTGCGATCTGCTGTTGTAGCCGCTTTACTCTCCTTGCTGCCTACCCCCTATGGCTTCTCCTTTCAAGGGCAAGGTTTTACGACCTTGCTCCTCTGCTGATCATGCTACGGTCCTTAATAAAGTAGTAAATGACGCTATGGCCAACAAACAAGCCGTTGAAAGAGAGATCTGACCTCTGGATAGTTAAAAGATGGGACAATGTCACTATAGTGGAAATACCCTGTGAAATATTGAAGAAAATCTTATCGAATTTGCTGAAAATGCGCTCGTAGGCGATTTTTTGGGAGCATGGCCCTCATCCAAATTGTTGGAGCTTTGAGTTGACTGAGATTGGAGACCAAAAATTGCTGGCACCACCAAAATTGCGTTGTGTGGTGGGGGTTTTCTCATTGCCTCTTTTTCTTTAAAGGAATAGAAGGATTTGATCTTCAGAGCCGGCCCATGGTTCCCAAAGCCCTGTGGCCTTTACCTAAATAATTGAAACCCTACCTTTTGATCCATTGGACGATACCCCTTACAAGACCCCTCTCTGTGTTTGGCTCCCGTTTCTTCCCTTTCACCTATAGCATGGAGATGCTTTTCAGGCCATTGGTAACATGATTGGAGTCTACAAAATGCGGCCCGAGCCTATAGAAATAAACTTTTCGATTGCAAGGATTTGTGTGAAGTAGTTCTTCTCAAATTACTCCCAGAAGCTATAAACCTGAAGATGGGTGACCTAATTTTCTACCAAAAGTTGGATTATGAACAAATTCTGTTCAAGTGCAACCTTTGCCTTGAACATAGACATTTTTTGAGAGAATATCCAAAAAAATCCAAAAGAGGTAAAACCTCAAGATGGTCTGAATGAAGGATTTCAGCCAGTGTAAAGAAGAAATAACAAAGGTCCACAAATAAAAAGGCTGACCCAGCATGGAACCCCTCTCATCTAACCGCTTTGGAGCATTAGATAACATAGATGAAGAATAAACAATTCGAGAATCAGAGGAAGATAACCCTCAACTAGATAATGATGGAAAAGATCAAGAACTCACTTCCTTCACTCTGCCAGAAGTTCATGAAATTTCAATACAAATGAACGAGCAAGTTCGTGAAGAAATGGAGCCGCTCTCCGTCCCTTCTTCTAGCCAATCTATTACCAAAGGCAGGAAAAATATAACGAAGTGAGAGCAAAAGAAGCAGAGGAAAACATTGCAGTAAACACATAGTCCACAATAGATTCGGTTCTCAAACCAAAAATAAAAGATATGCCTGTATAGTTTTAAAAGATATGCATCAGTAAGAATGTAAGAGATATTAATTGCATGGTATGCAGCAGCAGGCTGTAGGATTTACTATTTAGATCTCATACAATATTTGTTTTTGTGATCTCAGTCAATAAACAGAGAATTTTTACTGTCAATTATCATTTTTGCTCTATCTGCAACTATGCTGTTCGATATTTCTGTTTTAAATTTCAGTATAGTGTAAGTGCCTATCTATTCTATTTCTTTGAATTGTGACAGGTAACATAGATAAATAAAAAATACTAATATAGATTGTCAATTATCCTGAGTTAATTGCGATTTAGCATTAAATTTGATTAGTTTCGTAGACAATATCTAGTAAGTCATGAGAATGATATATTTTCTTGAATGAGATGCCTTTTATTGATTATAATTACTTGCATGTTTGCACAAAAAATAGATGGGAGAAGATTGAGAAACCTTTGGGAGGAAAGGCTTCTCCTCATCATCAAAAGCTTTGCGAAGAATCCATTTTTCAATTCGCCCAAGATCAGGTCTCACCTATAACCGCCAGTTAAAAAATATATAAGTATGCAAAGAATTCAACAGTTATGGTCAGGCTTTTCACTGTAGTACATGTATACTTCTAAACAAAAAAATATTGTTTCTGGATCGAGCCATTGGTGGTCTTGGGAAAGTAGATTAGAAACTTACCATCTTCCACTCCGGATCTATTCCCATTACAACATTAATAAAATCTTTATCTAAAAAAGGCACACGTACTTCCACACCCCATGCTGCTGTTGCCTTATTTGCCCTCAGGCAATCATATAGATGAAGGGCTTTGACCTGCAATGCATAACAAAGAAGTACTTCAGCAAGAAAAATATATGTATGAGGCCAAATCTTCTACAGTAAACAAAATCACTATAGCCTAGATTTTGAAAGTTTGATGTTTTTGCATGAAGATATTTTTGTAACACTAGATAACTGTGTTCGTTATTTTAGTTTTTTTGGGGAGGGGGGTCTCGGATCAAGATGACCTGTGCCATCTGTTGGTATATTTGTTAAGCAAGAATAGAAATGGTGAATGTAATCCACCACATTGGAAGTTTAGATGACTGTAAAATGGGTGATTAGAATGTAATCTCAATATTATGCAATGATAATAATACCTTACGACATGTTTCATGATGGAATTCTTCTTTACTTGGAGCCTTGTGAAAATACAAATAGCCTCCAAAAATTTCATCTGCTCCTTCCCCAGAGAGAACCATTTTTATGCCAAGAGACTTAATTTTGCGAGCCATTAAGAACATGGGTGTGCTTGCTCTCACAGTGGTGACATCAAATGTTTCGATGTGATAGATAACATCCTCAATTCGATCAATACCGTCCTGTTCTAATGTATAGACAGTGAAGCATAACATTTCCATGTAAGCTTTCCACTCAATTTCCACAACAAAAAGTATCATTTCCCGTAGAATCTTAAAACTTACTTGTACAGAAAAAATAAATTCATAATGTATGGTGCCCAAAAATTTTGCAACTTCTTTTGCGGCCATTAGATCAGGGGAATCCTGCATCACATGTATACGAACAATGAAATAAACAAATACTTTTGATATGGACTGAAAGCCCACAAACTTAATATTTATCAAACTTTTAAATTTGAATATTAAACAGGCGATTTCAAAAAACCCACGGGAAACAACATAGTGTGAATTTTGAAGTGTGAAAGTCCAAAAGAAAAATAAAATTATATAATTCTTAAACAACTATTGAACATTTTATTTATAAATGGACCTTCTCAAACTTTTTGGCACCAGTTCAAAACATGTGCTTATAAACTTCTAAATATTAGCCCCTAATTTTAGAATCTACCACTACTACTTCTTATTCGGGACCCCTCTCGCAGCACCGTCCTTATTTTTACAGGTATTCCTCATGTCCTATTATGAGAATCCTTAGGGTAAAAGACAGTTCAATGAAATTAGGAAAAGAAAAGGATTAGTGAAGACTATTAGGAAACCTTTTAACCGATGGAGAAGGAATGGAGCTGTGTTCCCCATTGTTTAGCAATCTTGGGCTCTTTTGAATGACGAACATCAACTGCAGCAATTAAGGATGAGTCAAGGCTCTCTGATAAAAGAACTCCAAAAGGAACATCTGTCATAAGCCTCTTAATCACAGCCTGTAACTAATAAGAGACATCAATCAGTGTACTGGAATAACAATACAAAAATCCAAACAAAAACCTAAGAAGTAAGGCTCTATCATAATTTCGGCATGGAAGGAATGATGCCAACTTAGAAAAAATTAAACCATAGTAAAGAAGAAAGCATTTAGAGTACTATTATGTGACGGATAATATGGTATAAAATAGAATCTTGTATTAAAGTCCCTATGTCATTAAAAAGATGGTATTATACTTGCTCAAGTGCTCGTCGAAGCTCCAAGGGATCATAGGGAGTAGATGGTATGTCTTCTGAATACCAAGGAGGGCTATACCATCTTTGTATTCTACCTGCAAGAATCATTCAACCAATTAGTTTGGATTAAATTCCGCACAAATACTTTCGTGATAATTTGAAGAAAAAATAGTTTCAAAAAAGCGTTAACCAGCTAGATTCAAATCTAGGGTTCCCTTAACATTGAACAATCAAATTCTTTCTATATATTGACTCATTTTGAGAAAAGAGCTGTTGGAGAAAACACAGACTGGCTGAGACTAGAATTTAGGAATTTCAAACCCTTCAAACCCAACCCTAAGGTATTAATGCTAATACTTAAACACCTCTTTCTGAAAGAACACAAGATGATAACAATCAACACTTTAGTGAATCAGAAAATATTGAGAAAAAAATGCACAGATAATTATTTTATTGATAGCAATTTTCAGTCCTCTTGTAGTTAGTTTTTGAAAAAGATCTTAGTAAATTAGCATATAATTTCTGTAGCATATAGTGTTGTACAATATTATATATTGTGATGAAAATAATCATTTTGATATGAATGATATAGAGTTGAAAACTGCTATTAATAATTTTTTTTTTGTGTATTTTTCTCTCAATATTTTTTGATTCAATATAGTTTAAGAGTAGTTATCATCTTGTTTTCATTTCTTTCAATTGGTATGATGAAGAAGTATTCTCGGGCTCATACCATCCTGCAAATCCAAAAGATTTTCTTTTAACAATTTTTTTTAGTCTTATGATTTTGTTGTGTGTTGGAAGTCTTTATTGGTTTGTTGCAAGTTTTGCTTTTGTTTTGGCTGTTGTGTGTTTGACATGGAGGAATTCAATATTTCCTTCAACATTTTCTCTATTGAGTAGACTTTGTGGGGCTCACATGTTGACCTAGTTGTTTAAGTTCCAATGGCAGTTCAAACTTCACATTACAATTTGTTGGAACTTGCCAACATTGGATTTTTCCTATACATTATTGTCCATTATTAAGTGTTGTATTACTTCTGCTTGGACCCATGAAATGATCATCTATGAATTCATGAATTTGGTAGAATTGAAAATATGGCGCATCTATTACACAACAACTGATTGTGGCTCTTAAAGCAGAGGGTCATAAAGGTAGTAGTTACATTAGATGGTTGCATAACAGTCAAAAGAATTGCTTAAACTAAAATTAGCATTATTCTTCTTGGACTTTTATAACTTTGGCAGACTTGGCCACAACTATTATTTATTAATGCAATACCTAGCTACAAAACTAGGGAAGTCATTATGCCTGCTGTTATTTTCTAGCAACCTTGAGAGAGCACTTGGGGCCATGTAATATTATTTTTTATTGTGCCATAATCTAGATTGAGCCTATTTGTAGGTTGGTTATGACCTATCCATGTTTGAGGGCTAATTTATCTTTAAATTGAAGTATTTGTAGGTGGTATAGGGGAGGCAAGGAGAGAAAAGAGTGGATTCATCGAATATCCTCCTCCTCAACTTTAACCAAAAGAGAATTATCTTCTTGCTAGACTATGACTACTAAACAAAGTTATTGGAGTAAAGATTTCTAAATCAGTGAATTGAGGCTTGTAGTTGGGCCATGTCCTTGCAATGTTGTTGGAGAGATCTAAAGTCAAATATACTACCTTGTTAGATTGTATGTCTAAAGAGGCATGCTAATAATTTGGATTTTGAATAATGAGGAAAATTGTTTGCCATTATTGTTTCCTCTAAGTATGTTGAATTGAGCATAAGTTCTTGTATGTCTAATTTTTTGAGTGGTTACAAGTGGATTTTGGAGTGGCTACTTGGATTAGCTATCCTTTACTTGGCACTTGATCCTTGATTGCATCTTGGTATCAGAGTAGGTTGCATAAATTTAATAGTGTAGAAGACAATTAAAGGTTAGTAGTTCTCTCTAAATCATTATCAAAATGGTGAATGGAAACAACTTTCCATTCCAAATTTACTATTTACAAGAGAAAACTATGAATATTAGAGCATCAAAATGAAGACCTTGGGTGATCCCACAATAATGGTTTATAATTGTTGGCCAAACTGGACACTGAAATTATTATTTTTAACTAAATCTTCACATTCAGGCACCTATAAGCGGCTAAAACATGAGGAGGTTTGAAGATGATGCAAAATAGAGTCTCGTAAAATTTGTTTTTGATTCTAAAATTATTTTTCAAAATTTTTGGAATCAAATTGCACTTCTTTTCCATCTCCACGAAAGTGGGTTTTTCGAAATAACATTTTTAAAAAAAGTGATGCAACGTATAGCATAACTTTTTCTATGAAGGATAAAATTCTAATTTTTTGAATTTAGATTTATAACTCGATTATCTAGATGCTTCCACTTGGTTAGATAGTTTTTATTGAATATTTTTTCTTTAATCAAAGTTTGAAGTCAAACCAATTTAATTCAAACATGGCCGAGGTATTATAACGTACAACTTTTTTTGTATATCTCGAAATTCAATTTTTTTTGGATCAGGGACTTCAATATCTGGTGCACTCATATTTTTCAATTTTTTTGATAATGCTATTTTTCCACATGTGCAGAGCAAAGACCTTCATTTTCAATAAAAACCTATGTTTAATAAAACTAAAAAAAAAAATACATAATAAAACCAAAACATATTAAAATTATATTGTTGGATAGCTCGTTTCGAGGACTACATGATTCTAGTTGGGTTTGTGAAGAGACTCCTTCATTTTCATCCTCAACGAGCTTGAAGCTTATAAAAATAGGTTTTTGTGAACAAGGTCAAAAATCAAAGGAAAAGGGGAGTTAAGCTAGAACGAGGGTTAGTGAACCCCCTTCAAAACTCATTTTCCTTTTGTTTTTAGTGAAAAATGTAGGTCCCGATAATTAAATAGGTTCGCTCAAACCCTAGTTTGAGTGAACCCCTTTTAGTTAGGTTGTAGGGGTTTCATTGACCCTAAAAATATTTTTTTCCATAGGGGTTTTCTTTTTTTTTCTCTCAATTGTAAACCATTTGTGCTTTCCCCTTGCTATTTTTCCAAGATCTTTGGGAATTAATAGAAGTAGGATACACTAAACCTACATAACAAAATGCTTTGATAGAAAACAACAAACTTAGTTGAAAGATGACCAAAAGAAAGACAATCAAGCTCTATTCACTATTCAATTTGCATTCGATAGTTCGATTTCCCCTATATTGCTAAAATGACAAAATCAAAGGATGCATGGAAGGCTTTGCAAATTGCATACCAAAGATTTGAAAAAGTTAGATTGGTGAGACTTCAAACCTTTATAAGAGATTTTGAAAACTTACGAATGAAATAAATTGAATCCATTCAAAATTTTATTGCAAGGGCTCAAGATAGTGTGAACCAACTTAGGAATAAGGAGAAATTTGTAACAAAACAAAAAATTGTAGAAAAGATTCTAAGATTTCTTCTTCCAAAATTTTATCCATTGGTCATATCCATTGAACAAATAAAAGATCTAACCACATTTGAAGTGGTAGAGTTGGTAGGTTCTTTGCAATTTTATGAGTAGTGTATGCAACATTCTATAGAGAGCCTATTGTAAGCTTTCTAGTCTATTGTAAGAATTGAAGAAAATCTACTACTACTCTTTCTCTATCAAATAAATCTCAAGGGGAGCCTTCTATAGGTAGAGAACATGATAGAGGAATAGGAAGAAGTACCATAGATTGCACAAACATCTAGTGTAAGTACTGCAAACGTTATGGACACTATGAGTTTGAGTGTAGAAAGAAGAAATATAACTTGAATAAGTCAAGAGTCAACTATACTAAAAGAGTCTTTTGAAGATGCAAAACACTCAACATTCTTCACATGTAACTTGACAAAAGAACATCATAAAGATGTATGGTTCTTAGATGGTAGCTATTGAAACCATATGATAGGTAAATTTAATCTCTCTATGAAATTAGATGAATTAGTGAGAAGTCAAGTAAAATTTGGTGATCTTAAAGAGGTTGTTGTAATGGGAAAAGGTACTCATTCAATGTAAAGACTAAACAAGAAGAAATTGCTTATATTCGTAATAATTTGCATGTGCCAAACTTACAACATAATCTTTACATATTGGGCAACTTGTAAAACAATAAGTGTTTTGTTCCAACATGAAACATAAGATTCTTGGTCATTGCAATGATGACGTTATTATCACAATAAATAATAATATATATGTTCTTTTAATAAATGTAATTCCTCCAAAATCTTTCTAATCCATATATCAAGTGACTACAATATATTTTTCCTCAATTAAAGAGAGAGCCATAATTTTTTTTCTTTCTACTCTAAGATACAACTCTAGATTCAAGTGAGGAAACATAACTAGATGTTGATTTTCTATCATCATTTGAACCAAACCAATTAAAATGTGTAACCAAATATACATTTTTCAATGGAAGAATAATGGATGTTGAAATTTTGTGTACCACTCACATATCTTAATATTCTTTTGGTAGCACACCAATGAGACTCATGTAAATCTTGCATGAACAAAGAGATGAGGCTCACATAACACATAGTATCGGTCTTGTTGTAGTAAAAAACATGAGACTCCAAATTAGACTTCTTTACAAAGTAGCATTCACCTTGGAGTTTTGCATCTTTCTTGGTCAATTTCTCACCAAGTGCTAAAAGAGTTGCAACTACTATGTATGTTGTCATTCTAAATTTTTTCAATAAATCTACTACATACTTGGAATGAGAAAATAATATACCTCCTAGTTGTTGTACTTCCACACCAAGAAAATAATGCAAGAGTCCTATATCTAACATTTCAAATTTCCAAAGGGGATCATGTGCTCTCCCCTTAAGATCTGACAGAGGATTCCCCCCAACTCAATTCTAATAGAGAGAACATTTATAATTTCTTGGTGCTTGCTAGAGATGGGGTGGTGGGTTAGTTTAAACTCACTTAAAATGATTTTTTCTTGAACTAAACCAAATAAATATAAAGTTGCGGTCAATACAAAATAAAATTGGTGCTAATAGGGATGCAGAGGATTCCCTCAAAGATAAGAATGAGGAAAAATAAATTTATTTGGCTTTAGAAGCTATCATGAAAAAGATTAGTTTGATGAAGGGGGATTATGTGAATCGCATAAAGGGCTCGGAAGATAAAATGCAACAACTAAACCATAATTTAGAGTGTGTTATCAAAATTAGTTAGTGCACTATTCAAAATAGTGTTGAAGGCATTCAAATTTTAATAGAAAATTTGAAAGAGCTCAAAGAAGATCAAGTTGTTGAAGCTACCAATGCTAGGGATAAGACTGAGGAGGAGATCAAGGACAAAGGAAAACCAAAAAAAGTGGACCAGTAGGGGCCAAGCACTCGTAGCAGGGACAAAAAGAAATCCTTACAAGAGGAGAAAAAATAATTGCTTAATCTGATTGATCTTCATCAAAGCTTCTACCAACATGAGTTGGAAGCGACAAATACTCTTAAGGAGTTGCATTAGGTTTTTTGTTGTTGTTGTTGTGCTTTTCTAGTAGGTTTTTTGTTGGTTGGTTGTTGATTGTCTTTTTTTATTGTTTAGACAACTTTTTGTTTATTGGTTTCAGGTCCCTGTAAAACATGTTTGTTGGTTGTGGGTTCTCCATGCTTATTGTTTAGACAACTTTTTGTTCAAGGGTTTTAGGTCCCTTTAGAACTGGTTTTACCTTAATAAAAAACATTTAAAATTCCTATTTCATTTTTGTTCGAAATTGCTCCATCAAAGCTTTGTTGTTGTACATCAATAAATAAGATTATTAACATAAAGAAAAATAATGAGAATTTCACTATCAACATGTTTGACATACAATGTTGGCTGTTGAAAACTGTTGGAGTTAACAACCCAAGATCTTCAATATGCAACGCCAAAGAACCTCCACAAGAGATAGAGAGAAGCAACAATGGAAGATGCTATTCCACCAAACAAGGATTGCAATATGATACAATATGATCAATGCAATACTATACAATGCTATATGCCATCTATTAACCAATATGCTAGAGATGCCTTGCTTATAAAGGCAAGGATGAGAGATAGGATAAGACAAGATCATGACAAGTGTCTTAATCCTATCACATGAGACAACTAACTCATAACTACCTAGGAAAGTGGAAATTCTAGATAAGACAACTAATACTTATCTAGATATGACAACTAATATCCTAAGTAAACTTAACATGTGAATTAAGTCCCCTAAGTCCTAGTAAAGGAATAAACTAGGTACAAGAATTATTCACACCAACACCCCCCCTTAAGTGCAACTTAGGGAGGTACAAACCAATGCAAACATGCAAAAGATGGGTCCCGGCAACTAGGCCTGATGAGGTACCCATGTACAAAACAAAAACTCTCATAAGCGGAGAAAAGGAGAAAAACCCTGTGGGAGAAACTCCTCTCGAGAGAGAAAGAAACAAGAAAATAATGAAGGAAGGAGGACTCCTCAAGACCCCCAAGGACAACTTCTTTCACCCCAAGCATCAATTGCAACTGAAGATAACGAGGTGAAGCCAAAGGTTTAGTGAATATGTCTATAACCTACTGATCTGTAGGAAAATACCCCAAGCTGAGAACACCATCTTGGATGAGCTACTTTGATAGAGTGCATGTGGATCTCAATATGCTTAGTCGCTAATGCTCAGGTTAAATGAAATATGAATGGCACTGTGATTGTCACACCAAAGAGTAGTGGGCTGAGTGGAAGGGAATCCGAACTCAGTCATCAACTGTCGAAGCCACAAAACCTCCTGACTAGCCAACACAGCACCTCGATACTCAGCCTCTGTCGATGATAATGCAATTGCAGTCTGCTTCTTGCATGATCATGCAATCGGACCAGAACCAAGGCAAAAGACAAAGCCAGAAGTAGACTTCCGATCATTGACATCACCAGCCCAATCTGAGTCAGTGAAGCCCATAATCTGAGATGCACCTGAAGTGTAGTGAATGCCAAAATGAGTAGTGCCCTGAATGTATCTCAAGATACGCTTGGCGGCTTTCCAATGACTCTCATGAGGCTCCTGTGAGAAGCGAGAGACAAGTCCAACCACAAAGGAAATATCAGGACGACTATGTGTCAAGTACAAAAGACTACCAACCAACTGCCGATACAAGGTAGGATCAACTGCAGGAGTAGTGCAACTAGAAGATAGTACAACACCTGACTGGAATGGAGTAGGGGCAGGCTTGCAATCAGCCATGCCAAATCTCTGAAGCAAATCAAGAGCATACTTCTGCTGGAAAATGAAGATCCCCTCAGAAGTTTGATGAATCTGAAGACCAAGGAAGTAATGCAAAAGACCAAGGTCAGTCATATCAAATCTCTCCATCAATGCTTGTTGTGTACTCTGAATCATGGAAGTAGAACTCCCTATGAGAATCAAATCATCCACATAGAGCACAAGTATAAGTAGATCCTCTCCATGTCTCTGTGTATAAACTATGGGATCGGAATGGCAAAGAGTGTAGCCGGAAGCAAGCAAGAAACTATCCATCTTCTCATACCAAGCCCGAGGGGCTTGTTTGAGACCATACAATGAGCGTCGAAGCCTGCAAACAAGTGAAGAGTCTTGCACACAACCTGGTGGCTGCTCCATATAGATCTCCTCATGAAGATCCCCATGCAAGAAAGCACTCTTCACATCCATCTGATATACTGACCATCCCTGTGATGCAGCTATAGCAAGGACAAGGCGAATAGAATCCATCTTGGCAACATGAGAAAAGGTCTCGGAATAGTCAATCCCTTCAACCTGAGAAAACCCCTTTGCAACAAGATGAGCCTTGTACTTGCCAATGGAACCATCTGCTGCATACTTGGTACGATACACCCACTTGCACCGAACCAACTTTCTTCCCTTGGGAAGAGGCACAAGATCCCAAGTATGATTCTTCATCAAAGAAGAATACTCATCATCCATAGCACTATCCCACTCTGGAATACCTGAAGCATCTGAAAACTTCTGAGGATCATCTAAAACTGCATGACTCAAAAGACTAATTCCAGAAGTCTGAGAACGAGTGCGGCGAGTGTCTGTGGGATCACCAACAAGAGGACTAGCCTCCTCAAGAGTAACTCGATCCCATCGTGGCCTAGTGGGTGAGTGAGGAGGAGGTTCATCAAGACCATCATCAAAGTCTTCCTCAAGTAGCAAAGTATCATCAATTGAAGAAGACTGAGTAGGTTGTGATGAAGAAGAAGTCGAAGGAGGATCTGGCTGGGTGAAGGTCTCAGAAAACTGAACATCACGTCAGAAATGAACCTCTCGTGTGTCAGGATCAAACAATCTGTATGCCTTCACATCCTCACAATAGCCAACAAAGATATAATGCTGACTCTTCTTCTCCATGGATTTACGCCGACCATTCAGAATGAATGCCCAAGCCTCACTACCGAATACTCTGAAGAAGGAAACATTTGGCTTGCGATGAGACCAAGCCTCCTCAGGGGTCATATTTCGCACTGCCTTGTGGGGCATACGATTCTGAATATAGTTGGCACAATTGATAGCTTCGGCCCAAAAAGCGGGAGCCATGGACCTAGAATGAATCATACAATTGGCCATTTCCCTGAGAGTCCTGTTCTTTCTCTCCGCCACACCATTCTGCTGAGGAGTGTAGGGAACTGTGTGCTGATGAAGAATACCATTCGCACTGCAAAAATCCTGAAATGCCTGATTAACATACTCCCCCCCATTATCTGTGCGTATCTGTCGAAGAGAAAAACCTGACTGCTTCTCCACAAATGTTTTGAAGGTCTTGAAGTTGGTGAGGACTTCACTCTTGAGCTTCAGAAAATAGACCCATGTCCTACGGGAAAAATCATCAATGAATGTTAGCACATACTTAGCCCCTGAAAAAGAAGGAGTTGGGAATGACATAAGATCACTATGGACCAACTCAAGGGGTGTGGTTGCACGTGTAGCTTGACCCTTAGGAAAAGGATCTTGATGTTGCTTGCCAAGAACACATCCTTGACAAACACCATCTGTGCAAGTGATCTTAGGAAGACCAACCACTAAGTTATGTACTTTCATTTGCTGAAGATATCTATAATTCAAGTGTCCAAATCTCTCATGCCAAAGCTTGCTCATTGAATCAGCATGAGCAACAAAACATGAACCTGATGTAGACTCAAATCCATCAAATCGATACAAATGATTCTCATGATCAACTACTCCTGTTGCGACAACCTTCTCAGGATCTTGTAACTTTCTAATAGTCACATTTTGTGGAGAAAACTCAACTAACTTCCCATCTCCAGAATGACAAATCTGATATACGGAAAGAAGATTCGCTGAAATATCAGGAACAAGTAAAACATCCTCAATGCACCCATCTAGCATCTGAACGGAGCCTGTCCCCAAAACTGGAATCTGTGAAGAGTTCCCAACGGCAATCTGAGAAGTAGAAGTATGAACTATGGAATCAAGAAGTTCTCATGAATTTGTCATGTGATGTGAGGCACCTGAATCAAGAATCCAACTATCTGAAGGTGAATGCATAGCTCGTGCAGAAAGAGCTTGCCCTTTTCCCATGGAAGAAGGCTTAGCCACTAAAATATTGTGCTTCTTCATGGCTTCCTCCAAGGCCTCTAATCTCTTAAAGCAATGAGATGCATCATGTCCAATTTTGCCACAAAATGAACAAGGATCTCCATTCTTTTTCTTGGACTTGGAAGAAGAATCTCCAGAGGTAGAAGAAGAAGGAGATTGAGTGGACTTCTGATTGTTCTTCGGCTTCGGCTTGGAGGGATTCTCACTACCAGAAGATGATTCTGCTTTGGGCTTCTTCTTGTTCTTTCCTTTACCCTTGGATGATTGAGCCATTAGAGCATGATTCTTAGAATTAGGTAAGGCATCCAACTGAATTAACTTGGCCTCCTCCCTAGTAAGACGCTCACAAAACAACTCAAATGTAGGCATTTTGTAATCTTTTCCCATTGCATCCATGGTTGAATAGAAAGTAGAAGAAAACACTTGATAAGGGCCCTTTAACTTAGACAAAATCAAGAAGATACATTCATTACTAGAGACATCATGTCCACATCCTTTCAACTGTGACAAAATCATCTTGAATTGAGCAAGAAAATCTTGCATTGAAGGAAACGCATCTGGAGAGAGGGATTGAAGTTCTGCTTGAAGTTGCAAGGTTCTAAAATGATTTATTTTACCATACAATTCTTCAAGTTTGTCCCAAACATTCTTAGGTGTTTTGCACTCCGAAATATGAAACAATAGATTATCAGATACATGTAAGCCAATGAGCCCTTTTGCTTCATCCATTTTACATCTATGGACAAACTTTTCATAATCCCTTGTAAATTCAGGGTGTTCTGCATCTAACATTGGCCATAGACCCTTAGATTGTAACAACTGAGTCATTTTTAGCTTCCATGTATGATAATTATGTGGAGTGAGTGGTTCAATTTGCCTTAGATCCGCCATGAACACCAAAAGAAAAGGACAATGTGGCACTTAAATTGTGCCTTTCACCCCCCCAAAATGTATTAAAACTGATTTTGCAACCCCCCCAACAAATTACAATGAACAAATTCTTGCAATTTTACAAGTGACAAACTCAAATCAACCGTTTATAACACACGGTGAATTTTACAATTTTTCAGAAAAAGGAGCTTGCAAAGCTGAAATCAGAGGTTACAAACAGATTCCTTGTGATTTTCTGATCAATTTCAAAAAAAAATTTGCCAAATTTTGACTACGTTGGCAAAAGTTACATCAAGAACAAGCAATAAATGCTCTTGTACCTTCAAGCTGAAAATTCTGGCAAAAAATGGCAAAATCTGGAAAAATCACCTGCACCACTAAGAAGTTCGTCGAACCAGCTTTCTGACGATATCTCGTTTGCAAAAATCCGACTTCGTGGTGAAAAGTTATGCAAAAATGAAAAAAATGCCTATTTTAGGCACTCTGAAGGCTAAACAGGCGCAAAAATTAAGCCCTCGGGGGCTGGCTCCTGGTCACCCACGTGACCGCGTCGGTGGCAAAGGCAAAAAACCGCCGGTTTAAGTTAACCGCTGGCGGTTTCGCGGTTTCCGGTGGTTGTGGTCGGTTGGCTGCTGGCGGTTGCCGGCTGCTGTGGTGGTGGCGGCTAGCGTGGCGGTGGCGGCTAGCGGACTGTCCGCTGGCGGTCACGGCTGTTGGCGGTGGAGACCGCTGGTGGCTCCCGGTGGCTGTCGGCGGTGGTGACCGCTGGCGGTTGTCGGCGGACTAGCCGCTGGCGACTGTTAATAACAGTCCGCAGACTGTTAACAGTCTGCGGCTTAAAATAAAAGCCGACAGACCAAAAAACAATGAAATGCGCTTTTTGAAGCGCTTAAAACTTTTTATAATTTTTTTGAAATTTTTCAAAAATAAAAAATGCCGAACAGAAATGAAATTACAATTATTATTTTTTTTGAAAACTTTTCTGACTACACGCGTACCTGCGCAGGGGGGCCGTACGACCGCCTCTGCTAAAAAAATTTGCCCCGAAGACAACTTTTGCCAAATATAGGTAAATTATATATCAAAAAACTTGGAAACAGCCACCCGGACGCAATGGAAGACTTCTTTTTGGCTGAAAGTGCACCTGTAAGAAGTTGTTTACCAGATCTGAGCTCGAAACCCTTCTTTGCCAAAGCTGCAAATGGTGACGAAATTAAGTGAAACAAAAGCCAGATCTGACTTTTTCGAGCCTTCTGGATGCAATGGGACAGCCTAAAATACTGCCACTATAGCCAAAAGTGCTGCAATCACCAGATCTCACCAAAATGCAAGCATGCAATATAGGATACAAGAACTCAAAAAATGACAATAGAAATTGATGGAAACTCTCTAATAAAAAAATGGAAGGGGCTTGCCAGATTCAAAGCTCTGATACCATGTTGGAGTTAACAACCCAAGATGTTCAATCTGCAACGCCAAAGAACCTCCACAAGAGATAGAGAGAAGCAACAATGGAAGATGCTATTCCACCAAACAAGGATTGCAATATGATACAATATGATCAATGCAATACTATACAATGCTATATGCCATCTATTAACAAATATGCTAGAGATGCCTTGCTTATAAAAGCAAGGATGAGAGATAGGATAAGACAAGATCATGACAAGTGTCTTAATCCTATCACATGAGACAACTAACTCATAACTACCTAGGAAAGTGGAAATTCTAGATAAGACAACTAATACTTATCTAGATATAACAACTAATATCCTAAGTAAACTTAACATGTGAATTAAGTCCCCTAAGTCCCTAGTAAAGGAATAAACTAGGTACAAGACTTATTCACACCAACATTTTTCACATCATGTGTTTCCATCAATGCCAAAGGGGGAGATTGTTGGACATTACTGATGTGTGGTTGTCACTGATTTCAACACTATTGGCATTAATTTCTTTAAGGCTTTATATGTTGAGGATATTGAGAAAATTGTAATAAAATAAGTTGCAAGTTGTCGGTGGTGCAGTGAAGTTAAATATAGCCACCATGTTGTTGGCTAGCTTAGTATATTGATGATAAGAGGTTATGGATTAGAGGGTTTGTTGACAAGTACATCTAGTTTATCCACATGAAGTTTCCAAGGTTCGCATGAAGATTTGATTGAGTTATGAGTATTTGTGTTCTGTTAGTTGTTTTGTTGCCTTAGTTGGTGTTCCTGAAAGAAGATAATGTGATTCTAGTAATTTGAGTTTTTTTGAATGGTTCTATAGTGATTCATGATGCTTGTGGATGTTTCTAGATCATGCTCTATTTGTGGTTTATGTCCACATTGGTCGTTGTGCTCATGATTGGTGATATTCTTTTGTGTGTTCATGTTTTTCATGATCATGGCCAATAAGGTGATTGCAGCGTGTTGTGGATCTTTGAGGCATACTTTTTTATGGTGTTTCATGTTCAAGGATGTTGTTTTGGGTCCTTACTATGTTTTTTCTGACATTGTTTATTGATTTGGGTCGACAGTTTGTACTCATTTTATATTTTGTTGGGCCGACATGTAGTTGTTCTAATCTCTAATTGTGAATATATATGATCGATTGTTCATACCATTTGAAGGTAGTGGTGTGCAAAGTGTGTGAGTGTTGTGTACAAATAATGTTCTAATCTTTCAAAGGAAAAAGTAAAGTGTGAAGAAGAGTGAGTAGGTGTTTATGTGCTTAAACAAAACTATAAGGAGGCATTAGCAGATGCTATTTTATGAGTTCAAAATCTTCTAGATGTAATATGAATATTTCTATAAGATAGTGAGTCTTCCTTTGGGCAATAAGCCTAATGTGTTTGAGTAGTGAGCTCTAGGCAGTGTGCCTGAATGCATGTGCATTCCCCATTTACAATTGTTTTATACTTTTAATAGAGTATAATCTTGTGGATTAACCTCCACCATGGTTTTTCCCTTAATAGGGTTTCCACATAAAAAATATTGGTGTTATGTGTGTTTCTGATGTGGTGATGGTTTATGCTTTCATGTTTGTTTATCAAATCTGAGAATAAGTTTAATAAGTATAATTTATGTGACAACTAATTCACCCCCCCTCTCAGTTGTCTACCCTTTCGTTTCCAACACTAAGCCCGATAAACTGTCAAAAATATCTTCAACTATGAAGGAATACAACCCTAAAACTTTGGATGTAGACTCCTTCAACACTTTCCATCAACACCTCAAATCCGCATAATAAGATGATATATTGCAGAGTAATGTTGACCACAAAACTATTCTTCTAATCACTGAATATGCATGCTAGGACTTAGTTGATTCTCCAAAACACTTGGTATACTTTGACCAGCACTTCAACATATATTCCATGGGTTTCCATTGATGACAATGGCATACACCATCATGCTCATGTTGACAACATGTGGAAAAAAAGGATGGGACACATCAACTTTGACAACATGGTTAAAATTAGTTCTTCTCATGCTATGAGAGATATGCCAAAGATAACCAAGCCTGAAAGCACTATGTAAGGAATGTGAAATGGGAAAGCAAATAAAGAAAAGTTTCAAGAGCAAGGAGTGCTTTGCTACAACGCCATTGGAGCTGATTCATATTTCCATTTGCAGACCTACAAGAACAAGGAGTCATCAAGGTGAAAGGTATTTTATGTTACTTATAGATGATTACACTAGAATGACTTGGGTTACACTCTTAAGAGATAAATCAAAATATTTTGATAAGTTTAAATCTTCAAAGTAAAAGTAGAGAATGAGATGGATATTAAGATCAAATAGAGGAGGTGAATTTACTTCAAATGAATTCATTTTTTTGTGAAGATTAGGGGATTAGTAGACATCTACCTACTCCTAGAACCCTCAACAAAATGGGGTAGTGAAAATTAGGAAGACTAGGACTCTGCAAGAAAGGGCTAGAACCATGTTGAAAGATGGTGATCTATCTGATGTATTGGAAGGAAGCAATTCACACTGTTGTCTATTTTCTTAACATAGTGAAATTGAGGGTCAACAACACTAAGACCCCTTATGAGTTTTGGTATGAAAGGCCTCCCATTATTAATTAATTTAAATTTTTGGAAAAAAATGTTATATCAAAAGAGACGAAGGAGACCATGTAAAATTTGATTCAACGTGCAACGAAGGAATCTTTCTTGGTTACTCAACTATGGGAAAGGCTTATAGATGCTATAACAAAAGACTAGGAAAGATGATTGAGACCAAAAATGTTAAAGTAGATGAAGACTTGGGTCAGGTCTCACAAGAACGTAAGGTTTGCAAATCTGATATACCTCCCTAGATTGAAGAAGAAGTGAAAGAAGAGAAGGAACCAAAACCAGTGAAGAATCTCAAGACTCCAACAAAGTATGTACAAATGAACCATTCATGAGATCAGATCATTGGGGATAAGAATGAAGGTGTGCTAACTAGGAGAAGCCTTCCAAGAGAAAGTGAGCAAGTAAATTTGTGTTTATTGTCAAAGGTAGAGTCTAAGAACTTTGTTGATGCTAGCAAAGATGATGGTTGAATAAAGGAAATAGAAGAACTAGATCAGATAGAGAAGAATCAGACTTGGTAATTGGTTCCCATACTAGTTGACAAGAATGTGATTGGAACTAAATGGGTGTTCTAGAGTAATCTGAATAAATATGGTGAAGTTGTGAGAAATAAGGCTAGATTGGTTTGCAAGGGTTATTCACAAGTTGAGGGTATTGATTTTGAAGAGACCTTTGTCTTGGTAGCTAGAATGGAAGCAATAAGGATGTTTCTTGCTTTTGCTACTTAGAAGAACTTAAAATTCTATCAAATGGATGGAATGTTAGCATTCTTGAATGGTGATCTACATGAAGAGGTATACATTGAGCAACTAGATGATTTCTAGTTATCAAAAGATCCATATATGGTGTGCAGACTCAAGAATGCTTTGTATGGACTCAAACAAGCTCTTAGATCTTGGTATGTTTGATTGGATAAGAAATTACTTCAGCAAGGATTCAAGAAAGGAACTACATATAAAAATATTTACATTAAGGTTCAAGAAGACAAGTTGTTGATTGTGGTTGTATATGTTGATGACATCATCTTTGGCGGGGTTGATGATATGTGTAAGAATTTTGTAGAAGAGATGCAAAAAGAATTTGAGATGTCTATGATTGGTGATTTTTCCTTCTTCCTTAGGATTCAAATTTTTCAAAAAGATGGTGGTATATTTATCTCTCAAGCTAAGTATGTAAAGGAGATGTTGAAGAAGTTTAGCATGGAGGATTCCAAACCTATTGGTACTCCTATGGTGATTGGTTTTCACTTGAGAAAATTTGTTGAGTCTCAAGAAGTTGATAAGACTCTATATAGGTCTTTGATTGGAGGTTTGTTGTACTTGAATGCTTCTAGACCTAATATCATGCATGTAGTATGTCTGGTTGCTAGATTTCAAGTTAATCCTAAGCAATCTCATGAGAAAGCAATGAAAATAATATTTAGATATTTGAAGGGAACTCTGAATTATAGTTTATGGTATAAGAAGGATCAAAATTTCTCTCTAAGTGCCTATAATGATGCTATGTGTAGGTGAATTCCTAGTCTAAGGTGCAAAACAAAAGAGAATTCAAACAAAGAAAACAAAAAAAAACCTCAACAATTACCCTATTTGAACTTGAACAAAACAAAATACAAAAGGAAATATGTTACCTTGTCCAAGTTGATGAGTTTGTTGGCCCTATTGATTCATTTGATTGTGTGCTCCTTTGGATGGAAAATAGCATAAAACCTAATGTAAACCGATGAGGATGAGATGGGGAATGCAATGATGCAAGTGGGTATTTGGATAGATGCACAATATGGATGCAAATGAAGCTACAACAATGGAGGATTTGGCTTGGCTTGAATGCTTGAGAGTTAGAGTGAAAAAAATGTGTGTTTGATGAATGTTTCAAATGAGGGAAAAATCCTCTAATTTTAGGGGAAATGCCTCTAGGAAATGAAGGGCCAAGATGAGGCCACCATGGACAATATCAAGGGCTAGGGTGGGTTGAGGACTCACAAGTTTTCACATCTTGCCATGTGTTCGGTGAGGTGGAGGTACCTTATGGTACCTAGGGATTGGGACAAGATCTCCTTATAAAGGAGGTCCTTGTCTCAATGTGGGTGATGTGATGTATGAGGAATTTAAAATTTCTGAACTATCCACATGGGGAAAAGGAGAGGAATTAAAAATTCCTAAAAAGCCATAGGAAGAATAAGTGTGAATTTTAAATTCACATGGGGAATGGGTTGCCTTCTCCAAAAGGAGAAAGCAATTAGCGAAGGTTGACCTAATCAAGTAATTAAGGTTGTGCAAACAATGGATTAGATGAATTAATGAAGGATTATGGGAAAGTGGGGAATTATGGAGGATGTGACACTAATCCTTATTAGGTGTGTCCACATCCTAATCATAGATTAATTAAATTAATCTAGATTAAAGAGGAATTATGGAGGATGGGACAAGGAGAGATAAAAGGTGAATTTAAGAATTGATTTAAATTCATAAAGCCGAATGACTAAATTAAATAAATTTATTTAATTTAGAGAAGGGGATAAGAGATAAAGTATTTAATTATTTAATTATTTAATTAAATACCTTAGTGACATTAGGAAAAGAGGAAATATTAATTAAATAAATTATTTAATTAATTCAAATGAGGGATGTGGGATAGAAGAATAAAAGGGGATGAATTTTACCATATGGGGGTGGTCAAATTCAGATGTCTACATTTTTTCCCCTCTTCAAAATACTATTAGAATAATAGTGTTTCGAAGAAAAATAAAATACAGATGACTCAATGGAAGAAAGGACTAGGAAGTGATGCCCCAGTGTAGGAAAAGTTATGTAGGCTGTCTAATCATGGAAAATGAAGGGAGATTGCCCCAGTGTCACAGAGAAGTGGACATGATAGAGGAAGAAAGGAAAATGATAGGGTATGCCCCCTCGAGAGGGAAGATGGGCAAGAAAAAGGGGCCCTAAGTGACTTCTTGATATGAAAAAACAAAGGGTACCACATGATAGAGCACGAAAAACCATGAAGAATAGCTTTTGAACAGAGGAAAATAGACAAACAAGGTGAAAATGGCGGCCTGCAAAAGAAAATGGATTAAATGAATTAAAAAGAGGTTAAATAAAGGGTAAAAATTACCCAAAATTTAAAAAGTTAAAAAAGGAGGAAAAGTTATAAATAGTAATTTTAGAAATTACTATTCACCATTGAACACTTGGTAGTTGACTCAACAAGAGAGAGAGAGGAAGTGAGTGACGAGGATGGCTGGCGGTAATGGTAGTGAGGATGAGGGATTTGTAGATGATGAGATCATCCATCGAGGCAAGGAGGTGTGCCAGTTCTACTACAAGCATGTGGTACCCTACTAGGTAAGATC